>VZRN01000467.1:2771626-2797825 GCA_013397935.1 Dasyornis broadbenti
GTGGAAGATGGACCCCACGCCGTAGCAGTTTTGGGGAGACTGCTTGCCTGTGTGGGGACCAGCGTCACTGTAGCAGTGTCGGGCGGGCTGCCGACGGTGAGACCCATGGCTACGCAGAGGAAAAGAGCCTCTCCCCAGGCAGGGGAAGAAGATCTGGGTGATGAACTGACCTACCCCCCACCATGCCTTGTTCCCTTGTGCAGCTGCTGGGAAGAGGGGAGGGGGGTGAGCGGAGAAACGGTGGCCTTGAAGGGTTTATTTTACTTCTCATTTACTCCTCTGACTCTGTTAGTAATAAATTAGATCACTTTGCAACCTAAGTGAGTCCTGTTTTGCCTATTCTAAGTGCATCTTCTCCGGGGTTTCCTTATCTCCACTCATGAGCCCTGGGTGTGGGTGTGTTAATTTGGGGGTAACTGGCATTTGGCCAGGCTGAAACCATGACAGATATAGATATATAGGTATAAATGTAGGTAGATATATCAATGCAATTAAAATAGCAGACTTTAAATTCTTAAAATCACCCTATTATTTAAATCACTGTGATTTTAAGCCCTCCATCTTTCTAGGGACAAATGAAGTTTCCAATTTGTCTTGGAACTTTAAAAGTTTTATCTGGGGAGATTGGGTAATGTTAAGGATAATAGAATAGATTTGCTATTAATTCAAAGCAGTTTTTCATAAGTTGTGTCAGTTATACACAGTTCATGGTTATGCCTTTAAATTTCCTCTTGCCTCTTCATTAAATAGAGACATAATTATTCACCATGTAGAATGGAGAGAAGGCATTTTCCTTTAAGTATTATAATCTCACACTAGGCATCAGGTCACAGTAAATGCACCTTTCTCATGGAAACCAGTAAAAGATTAAAAATTTCCACAGAGGTTACCATGATTTCAGTTTCTCTGGAGGATGAGTTACCAGATCAGAGAACAGGAAACAGTCACATGTTATCTGACAATTCTAACAGATTTTCCTGTGCATCATACTATGATTTATAACTCTTACGTGATTTTGCAGGGAAAATAGTCATGGGATGTAATGATAATGAGGAACAATCTGTCATTCTGTTAATTGCCTTTCAAACAGATGTAGGCTGCTATTAGACTGCCCTTTGCCTCGTCTTAATCCAACTAAACAACCCCAGCTCTCCCATGATCTCTTCGTAGGTTCTGTGCTCCAGGCTTCTGACCATTTAATCTTACTCTGCTGGATGCTCCTCAGTTCCTTAACATCCTCCTTGAACCAGGGGGCCCAAACACAGATGCAATAATTTATATCAGTGAGGACTTAACCAGTGTCTTATTCACAATGACAACACAGCTGGCTGATATGCTACCTGGTGTCCATCATAACCTCCAGAGGCTCTCAAAAAAGCTGACAGCAGCCAGGTTCTTGACTATTTCTTTGATTGTAGAAGTTTAAGGTATGAATTTGACTTGCAGGAATGGAAAATGTTTATTTTCTGATGCTTCTTTTTCCAGTCATACATTCCAGCACAGAAATAATGACAATAGAAATCTTAAACAACTGATTACCAGCAATCAAATAAATAAACAAATGAATAAATAAATATTCCTCTGTAATTAATTGTTGACAAAACTGTAATGACTACAATTCTGTTAAGAGAGGTGGTGGCTGTACATAGCACAGAAAATAGCATTTTATGGAATTCTTCATTCTTTAACTTGGCATTAAACAGCAAGATGAGAACTGAAGAGGGGAAATGAATGACTGCAGGAGCTTCTAGGAAGTCTAGGATATAAGCAAGGATAGTTTTCTCTGGCTATGGGGTCTCCATACTCTCCAGGCAGGGACATGCTTTACTAAGAATATTGACCATAACATTTTTACCCTAACTAACAAGTTTTAAGTGAGATTCCAGATTTCATAGCTGAATATTTTTGAGTGCCTCTTGAGGCATAGTTTAAAATCCTACACTATGTTTTTGAGACATTGGAACTACCCCAACCCAGTCCTGTGATGATGTCTAGAAAGGCAGGGCAGCTGTGCCATTTAAATGACTGAAGAAGCTTCTAAGAAGCCCAAGACGACTCTGAAATGAAGACTAGAGGCAGGATAAAATTACTGTCTCTCTTTGCATGTATCTAGTCCCCTGGGAAAGTGACATAGTAAGGCAGGCGAGGTCTCCAATATGCAATATGTACCTTTCACAAGCTGCAGCAGTGGAACCTCTTGGAAGTCTTTGCTATTCATCACCTATACATGTTCCCTAGCCAAAGATCCCCAAAGTACATCTTATAAGTTTGGGGTTTATTGATTATACTAGGATTTTGATAAGCAACGCACAAGGTCAAGAAGTACTTTTTTCTGAAATACTCTAGTGCATATAATTTGTATTTTTCAGAGGTGAGAAAACCATTAGAACAGAGATGAAGAGGAAAGAGGATTTTGTCATGTGGCACACAACCCCAATCTTATAGAAGAGATCTAAGAAAATTGTAGTCTTTTCTTGGTGCTTTGTGTTTGATTTGTTTTGTAGCAGACTCTTTTCCTTTTCTTTTTAATTTCTAGGTCTCCTTTATGTCAGTTATGCACATTCCCATTTCTCTGCATCAACAATGGTATCTGTGTGTTTTCTTCTGCATTTCAAGGGTTTCTATTCTGAAGTGTTACTTCTGTTACTGCAGCTTACTTCAGCACAGTAATTTAATTGATTGTGTGCTTCAAGTGACCATCCACACTTCGGGTTACACTTCTTTGGATTCTTAACCCAAAGTTTTGCAAGATATGTTTGACATTATATTTAATAATTTTAACATCCACTGCTTCTACTTCTGTGTGCTTGTTGATTCTGTTTGAGTTACAGCATGTTTTTAACAGAGAGTCAGGAGAGATACTCAAATGTACATTTGAAATAGCCTCAGTTGAGTGCCATATCATAATTTATTATTATTCAGCTATCCCACATTCTCTTATGTATCATTGCTTAGAACACTCATACCAGGATTCTACTTAGCCTATGGATTACAAAATTACTTAAAAATTGACAGACACCCAGAGTCAAAAAGGAGTGAAGTAGTCACATTCAAACCACAGGGTTCAAAACTCCAGAGTTCCCCACTTTTATATTGGTGTCACTTCATTTGAATCAATGCTGTGATATCCTGGAGAATCAGGACACAAAGGGTTAGTGCAGAATCCAGCTTTATTTAATCTTCATTAGTGATCTGGAGGTGGAAGCAAACAGCTCATTAACGGAATTTGCAGATGCTAATAAATTGAGAGAAGTTATATACCCGAGGGAAGATTGCAAAATAATAAAAGGGCATCCAACAGGGGTTTAAAATGTGGACAAAACCCCCCAATTTAACTCAGGAGAGCTAATATTAATACAACTCAGAAAATAATTAAAAGCACAAATAAGAATGCAAATTAATTCCATATCTTACAGAAGAGAATGAGACATTGCATCAGCAGAAGAATATCTATTCTCTTAGGTTTTTGGAAAGGAAAACACAAAACTTAGAATTAGAGCCCGTCATTGATGATAGGCAAAATAGACAGGCAAAATGGATACTTAGAGCCATAAGGCAAGATAAGAGCTTGTTTCTGTTTTAGGATTTTCAGTGAACTGATGAAGTCTCTAATTCACTATATATTCTCAGTGGATTCCTGCAGGGGATTTTTCAAACCTTTGATTGTTCAAATATTCTCATTTTTCAATCCGTCTGTCAGGAAGTTAACTGGATTTAAACACAGTGAAAATTTATGTGATAATATGATGTCTGGAATTTGAAAATGTACAGATTGTTTATGCCTTTTGACCTTTATTAATTTTTTTTGAATTAGTAAAGATTAAGAAATCTGTTAAAATAAATAAATTCAGGAATTGCTGCTATTAAAAAAAGAACAAGTATTATACCCCTTTGACCTGGCAGCAAATATTCACAAAGCTATATCTGTTTTTTATTAAGTTTATTTACAGACATAAATAACAATGCTATTATGGTTTAAACTATACATGATTGGATATAATCATTTATTTAAATGTCTATCTTTAGACCTCTATAGCTGAAGACATCCAAAAGAATCAGTAAAAGCAATAATTATCAGAAAATCCTACTTGCTTATACCTCATTTTTATTCCTGCATTAGGTTCTGTGTTTCTTCACTGTGGGGAATAATAGCTCAGATGTACAGAGAAATAAAAATTGTACTGCTTGCTTTGGCTAGCTTTGAAGATAGTCATGAGCTCATGAGAACATAATGCTATTCAGATGTGAGCCTGAGGTTTTGCTAAACATTGCCACAGATTTTGACAGCTAATCCCTATTTCTTTTATATTTAGAAAGTTAAAAGTATAATTAAAACCTTCAGTTTGTGTAGTTCATTGTCCAAACATAACACAGGTCACTGTACACTTAACATGTCTTCCTTCCAGTAATTTCCTACCCATATCACTTTTGTCCTTATCTTTTATCCTTATTTATTTTGTCAATGTTCATGTCACACTAGATGTTCTCTTTCTATTCCCAATACAACCATTCCTTTTGCTTTTCTGCCTTCCTTTTATTAGAGTGGTATTTACTGCAGTAGCACTTCCTCTGCTTTTCCCTTCCTCCTCTAATTGCATTGAGAACTATTTGAAATTATCCCCTCTGTCTCTAAAGACCCTTTAAGATCAGATTAGTTGATCATCTCATAATTTTTGCAGTCCCTTAGTTGCTGGTGGCCTAGAGCTTCTCATTTTGAGCTTCACTTAATATGATGTCCTCCTGTCATTGCCACTCAAGCATATGTATCACAGCTGTGAAGCTGCAGAAAAGCAAGTTTTGGCAGTTATCAAGCTTGCTTTGTGTTTGGGGCTAATGAGATAAAAAAGAGCTGTAGCATCCTGAGACACAAATGATCACACATGGGGAAGAAGGAAAGAAAATAAAGATTGTGTAGGCTTTGACCTCAAGTGCGCATTTTTGTGTGACTAGTTGCCTAATGATACACATCTGTGAAATCAGCATTGTATGCCCTCTAAAAAAGGGCAGCTCAATTTGTTGATGTTATTGTGGAATGACAGAGCATGATCTGATCAGCATTTGTAAAGCACAGTCGAACTCAAGAAAAATGAGGAATACTGGAAATACGTAGGCTTTGCAGACAGGCAGAGGAGGATGAGCAATGGAATGGAATTTCAGCTAATATGTGTGGTATGTCTGGAATTTCTATCTGAGCTATGGTATTAAAATTGAATTTCCCAGAAGAAATATAGGACTGTCAGAGAAACACCACTGGCAGCATGAGAAAAAAAAAAAAAAAAATCATTGCTTTCATTCTGTTATTTATCTGCTTTATGAGCATAAATCAGTCATTATGCTTTAACACAAAATAGTTAACATGTCACTTTCCCCTATGCTATTCCTCAGGTATCCAGTGAGACAATTTTCTTGGCTGTCAAACACACGTACCTTGGAATTGCACACCCATACATTTAGGGCCAGGTTCACTGTCTTTCACCAACTGGAGCCCTCTCATTCATCACACTAGGTCAGGTCACCAGACTAGTGCTGGTGGGCTTGCTTGGCCGGCTTCCCTGTGTGGCAGCTGCAGACTGCTGACTGTGATTAATCGTGTTGCAGTTACAGTGCTACATTAATTGTTTTGCTTCGCAGACAAAAAGAGAAACTTTCAAAACTGTTAGGTCTCCAACAAGACACAAGCTGCCATTTTAGCTTATTTGAATCAGTGTTATAACATTGAGAAATGGTATTACTCTCTTATTTTCTCTTATGATTATGATTCATGTTACTGAGGATCATGAAGTATCTTCCAATCAAATTAGCTAGCATTGTACTGGAGATTGTAAAAGAAATTAAGAATTAGGAAATATTGAGACTTACGTTTAATTTCAGGTTTCATATTTTCTCTGAAAATAGTTGTCTTTTAAGCTCTTGTGATCAATATCTTTTGCAGTTTGTACAAAACTTACAGCCCCATTGTCTGAAATCCCTTTTACTCCCCCCTCTCTTTTGGCTGTAATTGAAAAAAAAAATCCATACTTTGTACATTTTTAAATAAAAATATAGTTTGGGACCTGATTAAGAATCTACAGGATTTATTTCCTTTTTCTCCAAAGGGCTGGGAGAATTACTCCTTACAGCTAAACTCAGGGTCTTGTCTTTGGCTGGTTTATGGCCAGAGCACTTAGTACCATTCTGTTGTACCAGGTTCTATCTTGTTAATTCTTTTCAAATTCATCCTGAATCTTCATTTTGTGATTGCACATCAGAAATTAGTAAGCCTAATACTTTTTTCCCTACCATAAAAGACAATAATTTCTTGGACTCCTGTTCTCAACCATAACAACCTCCCATCTGCCTCACTGTTCATCTAATACATGGTGGGTGAGCTGATGATCACAAATTATTGAGTTAAGTGGTGGAGGGAAGGAATGGTGTTTCTTCACTGATGTCTTAATTAGTTCACTGCAGAGAAAAAGAGATGCCCTCATTGACAGAAAGCCAACAGATATGTATGGTGAGAAGGAGTTGCACAGGGGAGGACAGAAATTTGTTCTGATAGCAGAAAGCATGAAATTCACCTTTAGCATCTGGTCCACAGTTTGCTGGGTTAAATAAAATTGTTCTCATTGGGTTGGAATCCCAGTAGATTCTGAATCATTTATTGATTTTTATGGTGTCCTCATAATTTTACTTATAATACTGAAGCTGAATGTCCCACATAGGTGTGAAAATCCAATTTTATATATACTTTATACATATACTTTAGTTTACTGCTTATTCTGCTTTTAGTTCAGCATTGTCCAGGCAAATCATCACTGAATTCTCCTCTCATTCATGCCTGTAAAATCATGAGTATTTCTGTTGAAGACAAGCAAATTATAGTGCTGCAGAATGGGACTGAAGAAAACATCAGAGTGGTGGTTTTTGGTTGGATAATAACCTCCTTGGATCTAGCTGAGGATAGGGTGACATGGTAGTGAAGAGCTATCCAGCTCCTTTTTCCTTCCTGTTTAGAAGTTTCTAGATTAAATGAGTTTCTTGTAAAGTTAATCTCCCAGAAAAGTTACTCTCTAATCAATGCCTCTATTCAAAACAAAAAAAACCAAAAAAACAAAAACAAAAGAAACCCCAAAACAAAACAAATGCAATGCATATGTTATCCTTCATATCAACTGTGAAAGATTATCTGTTCTTTGAGGAGCAAACTGCAGAGAAAATAAAGGTTCCACTAGATTTATCTGCATTGGTTTATGATATTGGTACCTTTGGCTGTGTGCCTTGCCTCTCTGCTCATGCTGCATATACTGTAACAGATGCACTCCCATCATCAAAATTCCTTCATAGGCTTGTTTTTTATCATAAATCTGCTGGCTTTCATTACTTAAATTAATATGTTGATTCGTGAACTTGAGTCACTCAGGTAACAAAGCATGATTCCTTCTACCCCTTCTGCGATAAGCAGAATTCTGATAAAACAGATAAAAAGTAGTTATCGTATTTTGTCATGTAGCCATTAAATCCATTGGTGGACATCTGTCACAGTCCTAAGAAAAAGAACAAGAAGCCAGACTCTCAGAATAGTTTGGAGGAAAGAGTGAATTCTGAGGCCAAACCTTAGCCTTAGAATGCTGAAAAAAAAAAAAAGAAAGAAGCTATTTCAGATATTTTCTTACATCTTATTCCTCTCAAAGTTCCCCCAAACTATTTTTTTTTAATGTAAAAAGGCTACATATTAGAAGAAATCAGTCTGTTATCTACTTGTACACAAAGTCATGAATTTAGCTTTTAGGTCAAGGAAAAGAATCAGAACTTTTTTCCCATAAAAGGTACCATGAGACTACCAGCCACACTGACAAAGGATTTGGTTTTGATTCAATACCAGCTGTGTGTATGTGATGATTATTTCAATGCCTCATACTAAACCAGCAGAAAGAAAGTCTTATAGTGAGGTAATCTTAATATAATGCAGTATCTTTTGTCATGCACAATTCATGCTTTTTGTGCAGTATGACTAATACATGTGAAGAGTTGGAATGTTTTAACACATCCCTTTGGAAACTGGGATAGAAATAAAAACTACACAGACAGATAAAAGTGATAAGTAGAACGCACCAAATTTTCCAGTACCTTTGCTCTGAACCAGAGCCATCTGGTTTAAAGGACAAATTATTCAGGAGAAGAAAAAGTATCTAAGAGTGACCTAAGAGAAAGAAGGATCTCCTGGTGGAAAAGCAGTTCTTAATACATTTGGTGTCTCTACTGCTGACAGAGGGAAAAAAGTGAAGATAAAAACGGTGTATGGCTGAAACAGCAGCACTTTGATCTTGGACTGTGCTTTTAAACATCTCTGCATCCTTTAGAGCCTGGCATATGTTAAATCAGCTCTTCTGTTTCTCCATCTACATGTGGGGAAAAATACTGCTACAGAGGAGAAGTGGGCTAAAAATCTCAATACTGAATTTCAAAATTTACATATAGAGCACCCTTTAATCCAGTCATGGTCATAATCAAATATCTGCCCCCTAAATATTTGTTGTTCTTAATGAGCAAGAGTTTCAACAATGACTGAGCAGTAAGCGCGCAATAAAGCCTCCCAACCCCCATCTATATATCTAAGTTAGAGAATTATACTAACATTTTCTGACATCTAAAAGAATCTATTTTAATTTTATGGATAGTAGTTTGTGTGATTTATCCAGCAACTATAGATTTATATTTTTTTCTAACTTTTTATTATGACAGCTATATTCAACAGACACTGGAATGGGGTGTATCTCAGATGAAAATCAGAAAATTTGTGAAAATATTTGTCATGCTGTCTTCATTGAAACTTGCAGTGGCAACCCAGTGATGGAAATGTGAAATGGAGGTAACAATCAGTAATAAAGGCACTGACGGACAAACTTTCATACCTTTTTCTTTGCAATGCTTGAAGGCATTAGAGACTGTTCCTTTCTGCTGAGACCCTCACCAACTAAAAAATGTTAGAGCTACCTTCATCCTTCAGTTTAATTTTCTAAATCCTTGAGTGGTTGTGCCAGCTACTCTGCTTCACTTTGATCACAGGGGGTATGTGGGTGACTGTAACCAAAACAGTTCTCTAATTCTGCAGCCAAGGTTATTTCATCTTAGAGAAGCCGAGCTACGTTCTCCTACTGAACTCACTCCTGAGCTCTTGTACTGCAGATAAGTTTTATCATAGACAAACGCTTTTCCCTTTGGCTTTTCCATATTTAACTATACTTATAGTGTTGCAAGAGGAGGGCACAGGAGGCGGTGCAGAAGGAGTTTTTTCATCTCTGCCTGCTGGCTACTGCTCTGTAGCTCCCAAGCTGACTCACATTCCTCCCTTTCTCCTTCCTCCTGTGTTCAGGAGGAAGGTAAAAAACTTCTCCCTGTAAACAATTGGTAAGGAACTGGCACAGATTTTCCTCTTTGAAGTATTATGCATACTTTCCTATGTATTTCCATTCTTATTTATTTTCTTAACAAAGAGATTGCCTACATGAAATGTGAGACAATCACACTTCCTGTTAGGAAGGTCTGGAGTTTAATTGTGTTCTGGTTTTGTTACGCGTGTCTATTTTAGGAGAGATAAGTGGCAATTGTTAAAGGAAACTAATCCACAACCGCCTATCTTCCCAATTCCTATTCAATGATTTAATTTCACTGGTATCTCGATGCCTAAGTGTTCTCAAGACTTCTGAAAAATACCAGTATGCAACCTCAGGTATTCCATATACCAGTATTATTTTAGGTTATCTTAGCTAAAGAATATTGATTTCAAAATTTGACACTCTTTAACATCTTGTACCTTCTCCCTGTTCACTTACATATTAGTTAGGTCAGCAGTTTTAGAATAACTACAGCCTTGTTCATGAATGTGTTTGTTGTCATTTCGACCACACTAAACTTGGTATCCAATCGTTCATCAACATACAAATAGCTTTTTCTGGTGGTAGGAGAATAATCAAATTGTCAACAAAGATCAGTAAATTAATGTAAATATTTCCTATTTGAATTCTCTAGTTCCTCAAATCCTATTCATGGAACAAGGAGAAGGACTTAATGGAAAATGTTTTAAGAGCCTGACTAGAATTCATATAACTGGCTTAGAAAAGTTGTTGCAAAAGAACCCTAAATATTTTCACATATTCATCTACCTACTAACTATCATGTTACCCAGGACTCAGCCATTCTCCAAAAAAGTCTTCTGTCTTACTGGCATGTAGTCTTTTTTTTTCTTGCCTTTGTTTGCCTTTCCTTATTTTCTGACTAATCTTATGATTTTTATTTTAATCTTTTAGCAAACTTAGATACATCAGTAACAAAACTTTTTAGTGCTTGTGCTTTGGTATGATGTCTCCAGAGGAGGTATTCTATTTTCCATTGTTATATTTCTGTTTTGCAGGCCTAGCAAAATAGATGCAGTCATTTTTGTGAAAATATTGAGGATAGAAATTGTACAAAAAATATATTTCCTGCTATTTCTGATATGCCAAAGATTTTTATTTGACTGAAAATTTGATTCCCTCAGTATGCCCACTTTAGCCCAGAGTCTTTAAGTATATTTGTGCTGTGTGTACTGGTTTTAAAACAGAGTACCTAAAACAAGACCAAAAACCAGCTCTGCAGTCGAGGCAAAGATACATCTGTGATGCGTGGTAACTGATTCTACACAAGACTAATGCCTCAGACACAAATACTGAAGATATTAACATCCACCCATCCTTTCTCTGTCTTCCGTTTACCTCTATTGAAAAATTGCTACCCTTCAAAGTTGGCATGCCCATGCTAGAAAGTATCACCAGGAACAGGAAGGGGCAGTAAGTAGGAGCAAGGCAGTTATTCAAAACCCTCTTGAAAATAAGATTTTTTAACAAATTATACAGATGTAGTTACACAGATGCCTATCAGCTCTCTAGTCAGATGAGTGTTGATGCTACGAAAGTCAAAAAACCCCCTAAAATATATCCTCACATGGAAAGAAATTTCAAGATTTTTTCAAAATACTTAAATAAATCCAATTGTGGAGATGTTTTTTTTATGACAACAGTTAATTATTTTCCTTGCTGATTTTTTTTTCTTGTTGTTTGTTTGTTTATTTGTTGGTTTTTAAAGAGGAGCATGGATTTTTCTAGTAAACTGCTTTCTGTGGGGGTACAGGGCTGGACGGTTGCTAACTACTCACAGCAGAAGAAAAACTGATACTGGGAATGAGCTTCTTGATCCCCCAAGAAGTATCCTACAGTCTGCAGGCTGATGTAGAACCCCTGCAGGAGTTCAGCCTCCACTGCAGAACTGTTGCTGGTGAAACAGAGGTTGGCTGAATCTTGCCACTGAAGAGGCAGAAGCATGTGGAGCGGCACAACTGCATTAGGATTTGCAACTAATCCTAATATGTAGGGACCAATGAATCTGTAATGCTGCATGCATAAGGTCTCTGAAGGTATATTCCCAGTATGTAACATGCTTGGCATACATTTGCCATCTCTGCAGATGCATTGTGATAGAAAGTGTGGGGTGTATGGGAAGGCTGGCAGCGCATCTTCTTACCAGGAATTTTTCTACCTGATGAGGATAAGTTCTTCTGATTATGCTGTACAATAATCTCTATTTTAAAAAGAAATTCTGTTAGTTACTTTTGGACTTTCAAGCTCTCACATCTGTTTTTACTGCTCTATGGACGGTATTTTCCAAAAGCTACCTCCATGGCATGGAGACGGTGAAATTTTTGCATACCAAGAAATTGTGTGGTTTGGGTTCAATGGGAGTTAAATGGGAACAAATAAAACTCACTGCTGTGATTGTAACTGTTGTGTTTTATGCTTATTTAATTCAGGAAGAAGTCTGAAGATCCTCTGAGAAAAGCATATTGTAGGATTGAGGATGATTATGCAAGGAAGGAAGAAAGAAGTGAGGGGCATCTGGAGGCAGCATGAAAGTCAGTGTCTGTTAGAGCTCTGCCTCAAGCAGAATTGTCTGCAGAAAATCTGATGTTAGCAGCATCTCAACTGTTAATGCTAAATATCATTATTCCTTAGAACTTCTGGAAGAATATAGTAAATGACCCATTTATAAAGCAGAGAGATACATTTTAAATTTTGCCCAGGGTTCTCTGTCAAACAATTCCATTTAGACTGAAGTGCTGTGACCTTGAATTCTCATTCAAACATCGACTGCATAATGCTTTCCTCAGGTAGCAACATGGTTAATGCCCAGCTTGTTCAATAAGATGATCAATTCTACTTGAGGTGTATACTTTTTCTTTTGTCAAACATTATTCAGTGTATAATATTTGTTACAAAATTGGGATGAAGCGGCAGTTGATGATCATCAAATTTCCTTATACCAGAGGTTCGGGAAAAACAATTAGGTAAAAGTGGAGCATTAAATATGGTATATCTCACATACAACAAATAGTATTGCTATTATATTTGAAAAGTGGCTATAAGCTATAATAAACATACAACAGACTAATTGGAAAAGGAGAAAAAGAAAAAAGGAATATAGAGGTATCTGATTTTTCCATTGTGTTTTTCCAGGTTCAAATCAACATAATTCACACCAAAACCTGATATAAAGTTGAAGGAAATTTGCCTGTTAAAAGCACATCATGAAAAATGAGAGGAGAAAGTGCTCTTTTGATAATATCCAGATATTGTAATGTCTGGTTTTTTTGGATGTGTGCTGACACCACCAAATCAATATTTTAATCAAGTATTAATCCAAAAATGCATGATGTTACTGGTAAGCACAATAATATTTGGTGTATTTAAATTAAGTAGAAGTTGAGCTCAGTTTTCGATCTGTAAAGGACATGATGACTATCGCAAAGGGTCCCTGTTTGTTTCTTTCACACTGTGCAGCATTCACCAGAAATATGCCATCTTAGATCCATGTAATACATGTTATTCATAGATCCATGGATCGTAGTGGAATGTTTACTTTCAGGTTAATGGCTTTTTTGGTTGACAAATAAATTGGGGTTTGTGTGATAGAAGATGTGTGCATATACTAAGGAAAAGAAGGTGAATAAGTAACTCGCTGACTTTCTAACTTGGGAATGCATGCAAATTTCTAGTTTTAGACAAATTATGTCAGCAATATGTAACAAAGAACCAGCTCTAGTTTCTTATTTGAGTAACTTAAAGTATAAATGTGGACGTACTGCTTGTTCTTACCATACACACCTTTGAGTCAAGAGCTAAGCTATGTTATACATTGTTAAATATGTTTAATCAAAGTAAATATGAATCCTTGGCTGAACTGTAATCAAATACTAACACTTGAAGGGAAGGACAGTGATTTTAAGGTGGTGATTTTAATCACAGGAAGGCTGTGATTTTAAGAAGACATTGAGACAGTTCACTCTGGCTAACTGCAAGGTTCAGTCTGACATTTCAATCGGTTTCTAATCTACTCCTATTATCAAATGAAGGAAAAAAATAAGGTTTTTTTTCAAACAATTATTTCAATAGACTTAAATGAAATAATTTGATGAATGCTATATCATTTACACACTTTACTTAGTATACAGATGCCTCCAATTTTCCTTTATTGCAAAAACAAAACAAAAAAAAAAGGGGGGGATAGATTTCCATCTATACAGAAAGACTTGCAATGAGTAATGTAGCTTAAAACCAGCAAGTTTAAAGTATGTTTGTTTTACTTACTACCAAAAAAATATGGTAATTTTAACAAGTGCAAGTGCTCTCTCCCAAGATGCCTGGGGTGAAATCTTGAACCTACCAAGATGAACAGGAATTTTGTCCTTCATTTCAGTGACCTAAGCTCATGCGTGTTTATGTGTCAGAACAAAGACTAAAAGCATAAAATCTCAGTCCCACTTGGCAGCTACCTCTAATAGTACAAATCTAAGAAATAATTTGAGTAAATACAGGCAAAAAAATCTTTACCACAAGATATGTAGCCACAAGACACAACAATCTAAATAATAATTTTGCTTAGATATTTCCAGTCCCTACATCCCTAGATCCCCACATGTTCAGAGACAGAAGCAATTTATTTCTAAATATATCCTGTGAGAGTATTAGCCTCTTATAACTATGATTCCATTAGACTTTGATTGTCCACATTGATACAATGTTAATATTTTCTTTACATAATTCAAAATATATTACAGTAATGTTAACCAAAGTCTCATCTTTTCACCACAATCATTGTAAGAAACAATAGACAGGTCCATGAAGGCACAGGTTTAATTTAAATAGGGACTGAAGGTTATGAGTTGTACTTAGAATATCTGAAAACTCCAGTAGCAATGTCTCCTGAATTCTACGGAAAGAAACTGCTAGTTAGAAATTAGTTAGAATTGTATAGATTTAAAAAAATAATATTTTGATCTGTTTAATGATTAGTCTTCATGTTCCATGAATGGAAAATAATGTTTAAAACTGGGTGGGGGGGAAATGAGTTCCATGTGAAACACATTTTTCTGAAGCAATAGACATACCATAAGTAATGGATTTATGTCCAATGCTTTGCACTATGAAGCAATACTTGACAGAGATAAATCAGCCTGAGAAGACTGAAAAAAAGCATGAATCAAAAGAAAGGGGAAAAAAAGAGAAGGTATTAAGACCAGACAAGTACAAAAATAACTAAGTTAACTGAATAAACATTATGAAAACAAAATATAGCCAAGGGAATAGTAAGGAAGTAGCATAAATACTTCAAAGCAAGTCTTATTTTCATGAAAAACAATATTATGATTAGTCTCAGTTTTCTAGCCTAAAGGTATTTTTTTTAAAATTCTTTTGTACATTATTCATATTCTTAGTATAAAGAGCCATGTTGGTTCTGTGATGATTGGTAGCAGGATAACAACAGAAAGAGCTGCTTTGCTTTCTGCTTTGTGTTCTTTCTTGGGCTCAAATGGTAAAGTGGAAATGGAATTTGGCACTCAAGTGTCTACCTTCAGTCTCACAGCTAGAATTCGATTCCCAGCATTCAGCGCATCTTTTGAAAATGATGAGTCAGACAGATGCTGGCAGACTTCCAGATCTTGGTTACATATGTGAAAGGACACTGATTTTCTTTTAAAGAAGGAAAAGGAGGAAAAAAAATCTCTGATGAGCAGTCATAGAGTTGTGCCCGGAGAGAAGAAGGATGAACTGAATTTGCATTAGAAACCCCTGCAGCCAATTAGGGAGTAGAGGAATGTACGGTATCCATAAGAATACATTTCTACATTCAAGAGTAGGGGAGGAAACAAACTTTATAATAATAATTTTTGTTTTAAAGAAAAGTTTTTTAATATTGAAAACAATCATTTTAAAAAAAAGAATATAAAATAATAAATCTATACCTTGAAACTTTTCACCTTTCACCAAGTATCAATTAACAAAACAATATTGATCTCAGAGACATTTTTCTTCATTGAAACCTACATGAGCTGGAGATATGATGTGACTCTCGTCACAAGGAGAAAGAAGAGAAGACTTTCAGGCAACAGTGAAGTTTGACAATTATCTGCACCACCAGCAGAACGACGTTGCTCAGAAAACCAAGGACTGAGGTGTGGAACGTGGGTCCAACCTGGATTCCAAAACTCCCCCAAAGTCAGGAAAAGTTGGACATGATACCTTTCATTTAAACCAAATCCCCTAATTTCTGATGAACTAGAGAAAGGGGTAAAGAGCTCAGTTTCACTTTATGCCACACACAATGGTGACCTCTTCTGGTCAAGGACAAAACTGTCGAACATTCTCCAGTGATTTTTCAACCTCTGTTTTAAGGCTAAGTGAAATAATTCCCCTCTGAAAGGAAGTACTCAAAACTTCCCTAACACTGGGACTTTATTCATCAGAAAGAGGAAAAGTCCAAATGCGCCTGCTGTATCAGTCTGAAGTTTGTGAGGATTTATAGGTACATTCTAAGTTACTCCAACAACAGACTACCTGGTTCTATCACTGCCACTTTTAACTTTGCAAAAGTTCAGAGTGAAAATCTGCAGGAAATAAAAGAAAAAAGTGTGCTGATTTGTCAACTGTGTTTGCAGATGGAACTGATGCGATTGCATACACAATTATAAATTCCCTGCTGTATTTCCAAAGGAGGTAGCTTTGTCAGTAACTGCTGCTGAATGTGGCTGGAAGGAACTTTAGGACCATCCCCAAAGGGCATCATAGGCCAAAAAGTGTTGGATGAGAGCCCAGAAGACTAAAGGAAAATCCTGACCAGCAGAGATGTCAATGAGTGTTTTGTGATCAGGCTCAGCAACACCACAGTTCATCCTTAAGTCTTTAAAAAAATTTATTCATATTTAAAACTTTTCTAAATACATACTACTACATGTGCAGGAAAATTATTTCATTTAAACATTAGAAGAATAATATTATTTTAACAGTGTCGTGGTTTAGCTTGGCCCAGGTTTTTCTAGTGGGGGGGGACCACAAAGATGGCTCCTCTGTGAAGCTTCTCGAAGCCTTCACCATGTCCAGCTCTGAGGTGATGGACATGCTGCTGGCCAAGGCTGGGCCAATTAGAGATGTTGGTTTCGCCTCTGTGAAAACATATTTAAGAAGAAATCAAAACAATGGCTGCATGCACTTTTCCTTAGCCAGAGGAGGAGGAGTAGGTGAGAGTATGTGAGGGAAAACAACATGGAGAGACCAAGGTCAGTGGAGAAGGAGGGGGAGGGGGAGCTCCAGGCGCCGGAGCTCTGCAGCCTCTGCAGGCCGTGGTGAGGCCCATGGTGAAGCAGGGGGTGCCCCTGCAGCCCATGGGGGCCCACGGGAAATGCTGAGATCCACTTGCCCCAAAGCGAGTGGATACCCTGAAAGTGGCCGTGGTCCAGAGGGAGTCCTAGTGGAGAAACAGGCCTTGACTTGCACCCTGAGACTGAACTGAGTGTCCCACATGGAGTGGGTGGGTGCCTGAGAGAGAGAGAGAGAGAGAGAGAGAAGCCCAGCAGAAGTCCGGTAAAGAGAAGAAGCCTTGCTCCCGAGATGGAAACGGCCCGGCTCAGAGGTCTGTACCCCGTGGAAGATGGACCCCACGCCGTAGCAGTTTTGGGGAGACTGCTTGCCTGTGTGGGGACCAGCGTCACTGTAGCAGTGTCGGGCGGGCTGCCGACGGTGAGACCCATAGCTACGCAGAGGAAAAGAACCTCTCCCCGGGCAGGGGAAGAAGATCTGGGTGATGAACTGACCTAACCTCCCCCCATACCTTGTTCCCTTGTGCAGCTGCTGGGAAGGAGGGAGGGGGGTGAGCGAAGAAACGGTGGCCTTGAAGGGTTTATTTTACCTCTCATTTACTCCTCTGACTCTGTTAGTAATAAATTAGATCACTTTGCAACCTAAGTGAGTCCTGTTTTGCCTATTCTAAGTGCGTCTTCTCCCGGGTTTCCTTATCTCAACTCATGAGCCCTGAGTGTGGGTGTGTTAATTTGGGGTACCTGGCATTTGGCCGGGCTCAAACCTTGACAAACAGTAATAATTTACTGAGATTTTCTCAGCAGAAATGTTTAAAAGTTTTTGCAAAACAGTGACATGAATAAACTTGCAAATTATCAGTTTCAAATAATTTTCAAAACTGACTATCTTCTTTTGCTATTTGGATGAAAATACAGACCTTAAATCTTTGTTATGGTTGGTGGTTACCCTAAGACATACAAAAAATATATAAAAGGCTGCTTAAATATTTTCAGCGCAATGACTGAATCTTCTTAAATATTGTAGCTGTTACAACAGATGAAGTTCCATCTGTGGTTGGTAGTAATGCAAGTTTAATTCAATATTGTGTTAAAGTCATTCTCTTGTTGATGGAATTTCAATTTACCAGGCATTAAAAGGGCCTTCTTCCAAGAGAAGGTTAGAAATCTTTTCTTGGGAGTGATGAAACCTGTGAATATCATTGCTGCCCTTTTAATAACAGATATTTTATGACATGAGTTCTCAAATTCTGAATTCCTGAGACACAGAAACAGTCAAAAGCTAAATTAATCCTTTCTTCTCTATTGGTTTTTGAAATATTCTTTGCAAAAGACATTTGTCCTTATGTCTGAAGAGTCAATCCAGCATCCATGAACTTCATGTATAAACCTCTGGATTATTTCCAAAATTTCATACCTCATTGTTTTAGGTTTTAAAATTAACTTAATAGGAAATATCAATGCTGTGATGTTAACTGAGGGCCTGAAATTTTACTTGAGGAAAAATACTTGATTTTCCCCTCAGCTGAAAACTGCTTTCAGAAGTCATGAACAGATGAAGATATCTGAATTTCCAAGAGGTACAAAGAGGACAGATTTCAGCGTAGATCCCATCCAGGAAAAGGTTTGATCTTAACAAACTTAGATTATTCAGTGCTGTGAACTTCAGCCCAGCTTGGACACAGATAACAGAATTGTATAACTGTAATTTTATTGATTTAATTCATGTAGGATTTCTCTTTGTGGTTGAAAAGGAGCTTTAAATATATAAAGGAAGATTTGGTCATTGGGAGTTAAAATACTTTACTTTATTGAGGAAACATCTGGAAAACTTAGATACTTTCATATACGATGTTGGCAACATCAAAGCAGAACTCCAAGCATATTCAGATATAATTGGGAAGTCATTGAAAACCTTTCCATTATAACTTCTAAACTTCCCCAGCTGCTAAGAAAAACAGTGTCACACTGCCACTGGCAGTCACACACAGACCTGTTTGAGGGCTCTGACTCATACAATTCAAGTGGCTGGGAATCTCGTCTCTGCCACAGGAAACAGGCAATTTCCAGGATTCCTCTATTCAGGGGAAAAGCCTTTGTCAAACACTTGGCTTTTTGATTGAAAATATGGAGCATGGTGGGATTAAAGAAAATCAATTCAGTCACCCAAATGAACTCTTGTAAATTTGCAGCTCATTGCCTGGTTCCTCCTGTTTCTCCAGGGGGAAGAGAGACAGGGGAGCATTGCCATTGTTGTCAGCTTTTGTTTTAATTTTCTCATGTGAAATAATTAATCACATTTACACTGAGAAATAACTAATGGGTAAGATGAGTGTATATGTCTGGCTGTGAAAAGGAAATACTGGCCTTGAAATACTGCTTTCTTTTTTGATACTCAACTGCAGAAATCCCAGGAACAGTCTGAGAAATGCCTCTTCACACTGAAGGGCTACATTTTTCATATGTGTTATCAGAAGTATTTATTAGTGCAATTGTACCGTCTGTTGTCTGGCTTTGATGTGTAGGCGCAGATCCACTTCTTATAAGGGTTTCCACTTACTTTTGAAATTTCAATTGTCCACTTGGCCACAGAAAATAGAAAAGAATGGACAAATTGTATAGAGGAAATATAATAAGCAGCCAGGGACGCTGCACAATTCACAAATATACTAGCAATTTTACACAGATTTTATTATCCTGCATCTGATTTTGTGTTAAGGAATGCAACCGAAAATTCACAATTAATTTTTTTTTAAAAAAATAATCAAATGAACATATAAAATGGGGCAGGATGCAAAAGCTTAGGGTTTCTGTCACAGCTGGATACCTCAATAGTGATAATTTATCAATTTAGAAGAAAATTCACTGAACTTTACAAGTTATTTTACAAGAAAAGGAGTCAGTCACCTTTCACTTTTCATCAGTACAGAGGAAAAAGGACATCAGAGGAGAAGTGGAAGACAATATCAGTAAATTCTTTCTTTTCTAAATTTTGCTTATGCAATTTATGTACTATTTGGTGTTGCCTTCTGCTACTCTAATGCAAAATTGGTTTGTTAATCCCTCTATAGGAAGCAAATTTTCCTTTTAGGCAGCATTACTCTTCAGTCTCTTTAGGTGAGATATGAAGTGCCTCTTTTAGAAATGACTTTAGAGCAATATATATTTGTTCTTTTCCTTCCTTCCTTCCTTCCTTCCTTCCTTCCTTCCTTCCTTCCTGGCAATACCAAAAGCTGTCCCAAAATGCCAAAAGCAAAATTTCCTGATGTTTTGCCTCTGTTGTGTTCAGGGTATGACATTAGGAATACACCCAACCAAATACTTCATAAAAACATTTACTTTCTTCATGGAATTAAGTAGCTTTTTCCTGTTCTCACACTGATCTTCATTAGAAAATTGCAGAAAAGATGCCTAATGTTTTCAAACTGTTGGAGTCCATCTGCTAGAAGAATGAGGTTTTGGCAAAGACTGGCCTTAGTGTAGCATGCCTGCCATTATGGATATATTTTATATTATTCTTTATAAAGACTGTTACTGTTTGCAACTTTAGAGTAGAAGATTTGCTAAAATCTAGACAAGCAGAGAGCAATATTTGAAAATTTTAAAAGTCTAGGAAAGATTATACCTCTTATTCAAAGGAAGAAACAGGACAGTTGATCTACAACCTTTATTTTCCTACTGTACAATAAAACTCCAAATGTTATCTTACAAAATGCAGAAGAGTACTTCCCTCTTTTACCTGCGAGACCCATGACTGTGAGGAACCTACAAATTTTCCTATCTTCTTCGAGTGTTCAATTTTTAAGTTGATAATGGTCAGCACATACAATTTAGTCCCATGAATTATTGTTGAAATGATCCTCTGGTCAGTATAGAGCATATAGAAAACACCAAAATAAAAAATACCAAAACTGAAGAAGTTCATAAGAGGAAGAAGAACACTCAGTTCTCAGGACTTTATCTATTTAAAAATGAGAATATTTAAGTAGTGTGTCCTCAGATAGGACACATGAAACCTTAAAACTGCATTTGAATTTCACACATCAACAGAGCCTGATTTTCTGAGTACTTTTGTTTAAAGCATTACTAATATAATTTGTCCATATTACGCAAATCTGCAATCTTTTATTTCCTATGTTTCAGACTTTTTCACTGAATTGCATAACCACAATTATTCTATACAATAAGTATTTACAGGCTTCTGTCACAAGGCTTTGAAACAAAATTGTCAAAACCTTTGCCTATCTACTGTTGTCCTGTAATTCAGAGAAAGGTAATCCACAGAACTATTTAGTCTTCCAACAATAGATCCCTGAAGATCTGAAGGAAACAGCTGTGATACCACTTGGCTGAAGCACATCCCTCAAGTCTTCTCTGATTTTAAACAGATCTTCACAGTAGCAACAGGGTTCAGAGATCCTGATCATCAGGATAAGCTTCAAGTCTGACTTCCAAACCTGTCTCAAAACCTCAGCCACCTGGCTATTTATTTCCCTATGTAAATATCATTTCTCATTCATAAATGCATGGGTCCATCTTAGGAATCCAGAGCTGGTGAAAACCTTCTGACAAAGCTGAGCAAATCTAACGTCAAATCTAGGTCTGTCCTAGAAGCTAGGACATACTAGATCCCCTGTAGAGCACAGTTTTTTTCTTATTGGCAGGTCTGTTGAAAGAATTTTAGGTTTTCATAAAGTAAGTCAAATGTTTAAAAGCCAATAAATATCTGTGATATCTTCTTAATCTCAAATGAGAGATAAATTAATACTGTCACACTTCCAGGATTCCATAATTGTAAATTTTGAACACATTCCCAGTACATACCACTGAACAGTTTTATTAATCTGTCAGGAGAGGATTATATCAGGCAATCGTGTTACTGGGGCCAGGGTTTCTGTTTCAAATAAGGTGGGACAGATGAGCTTTAGAGTTCCTCCACTAACGTACTGTTGCATCATAACCTTAATATATCAGGTGGGTCAGTCAATGCTATGCAGGTAAAAGTGCCAATTAATAGTGACTTCCAGAAAACTGCCAGCTCTGCCTGAACCTTTCAAATTAGTTATACACTAGAATGGAGAGAACTGTGGGTTTAGTTCATACCTGACATTTTGGACAACAGATTTCAGGTCAGAAGCTAGGTCAGCATCTATTCCTCAGAATTTTATTCTGACAGATAATTAGATGTCACATGCCGCAAATCAGATAAAAGATCAAATTCTAATACATACAAGAAACCAAGAGTTATATTTAAAACTCTTATACCGTCCTGACCAGAATTTCCCTTACCAAAAGAAAGGCTTAGCTTCTGACATCAGATCTGGAACCTACATCATCAAATTAATATCTACAACTTCAGTGATCTGTTCATGCCTCAAGGTTAGCTTGCAAAACCATTTCAAAGCTACGTAGATGTACATATAGTGATCACCTGTCAAGATTATCCTCTAATGTCCTTTTAGAAGTAAACCTTCTAGTCTGATTCTCTTCCTTTGATTCTTACAAAGAATTTTGATCTTGCTTCTTCTTCTTCTTCTTCTTTTTTTTTTTTATCAAGGCCAGTCACAGTCATGATTTCCTGATACAGCTAGAAAAGGGACATTTTGAATGCCAAACTTCAGATACGGCAGTTATCTAAATATAAAACATCCATGATAATTGGTAACTACTTTCCAAAGTTCAGATAGTGCTACTGTGTCATGGAAAGGGAGCCTCTCTCATCCTATTGCCATCCCAGTCCTTGTCTTTATCAGTACTAAGCTGCTTCAATCTTCCCCCTCCTCGAGGAAAGGAAAAAAACTTAAAACTTCCCCCAGCCACAAACATATACATAAGTTTCTATGACTTTTGGGGCTGGAAACCCATCAGCCTTGGATGATTCCCAGCACCTGTGGATGATTTCCTTACGAAATGGGACCAGCTGCCTTTTTAAGGGCCCCAGAACTCCCATGCTCTGTAATACCGGACTGGGGGAGGAATAAATTTTTTAAATTTTACTTAAGCAAGCATTGGAGTGGAAGATAAATTAGAGCTTATGGACTCATGAACAGGAGGTTAAACTGAAGGCAGAAATAAAGTAAGGGCAAAGTTGGGAGGGAGTAATGGGATCTGTTGTAAATCAGGAAAGAACAGTGAAGAAAAAAAAAAAGCAACAAGGCTGAAGGAAAACAAGTATTCTGGAGAAGACGTAAAGCATAAGCTAGGAAGGAAAACAAGACTAACTGTGCATGCATAAGGGAAGTGGCATAAGGTACAGTAGAAAAATGAAGGCTGGAATTAATATGAACATGGGCAAGGATATAAAGGTCACAAAACCACTTCTGCTTATAAATAAGGAAAATAAAACCCCAGCTGTTGAATTACTATGCTGTATTTACTTGGTGTATACTGAAAACTGGAAAAACTTAACTCGTAAGGAGGAGTCAACTTTAGAAATTGTTTCAAAAGTAAGGTTTGGACATGGTAGACCAGAACAGCTGCTCAGAAGCCATTATGGTCCATTGTGCAAATTTTTCTTAATTCAGTGCTTATTGGCTTAATAGAGTGCTCAGCAGGAATCCTTATGGTCCCCTCTATTAATCTTGCTGTCAGCCCTGCACAAATTCCATACTTAAAAAAATATCCCCAGCCCCACCCCCCAATCCCCTACACTTACAGCATGACAGGAATGCAGAGGGAGTCAAACCTACTCTTCTAAAAACAGTAGGAGGCTGCACAGTGAAGATATTGTGCATTGCAGGGGTAATAGGAGAGAAAGAGACACATTGCCATGCTTGGCTTCCTCTCATTCCCTTTTCCTTTATCTAAACACCTTTTTTTTTTTTTTTTTCCCCTGACTCTCTGTTGTTTTTCACAGAACCAAAGTTTTCATCTCTTCTGAAGTGTAAGACATCTGTCCTTCATCACGTTCTAAAACACAAGGGACAGAGAGTTCTACTCTTCACTCATCCCTATCTGCATCTTCCACTCAAAATGATCATATAAGTAGAGCTTCTAGCCCTAATGACTGACAGACATGGTCTTGATCTTTGTTTGCATGAAAGGTATCTTTAAAAGGATTACTGCAGGAGGGGATATAATTCTTCCCCCTGCAGTCAAAGCAGAGTGTACTAACTTGTTTTTTAAGCTTTTGGAATGATACTTCCCAGGCAATGTCCATCTACAAGGCAGTGACTACAGTTGCCTCAAATATCTAGAGAAAAGGTTGCATTGAAATTGCATGGGATTTTTTCTAAAAATATCCTTGTTATCCAATATATGCAAAATAGATCCTGAAACATCATTAATTTTATGTTTTCCCTTCATTCCTGTGCATGATAAATTGTCAGAGAATTTTTCTTCCAGTTTAAGTAAGCTTTGATTTATCTTTGAACTAGATTCCAGGCTGGGGTAAATTTTTCCTGATTGAACTGTAGTCCCCAGAAAAACTGCAGAGAGGTGTTGACATGACCTTAATCACTGTGGTTCTGACACTTTGTTTAGCATAGCTGTTTGTCTTGGAATAGTGAATTTAGAGAAAAAAATATGTACATATTGCACTCCACAGAGTACATGAAGTTCTGAAGGCTACATGCAGTAGTTTTTGCAAAATACTTAGCTTTCATCTGGGGTTGATCAGTCCTTTGTATGTAATACATATTAAAGATTGCAATCTAGATCATCCTTTTCTGCAAACATAATTTTGGTTTTACTGCAGAGCTTTCTCAGGAATCCTGCCCTGAAGTTCATCCTCTTTTGAGATTACTCTATGAAGAATGGTTACGATTGCATTAATTTTCTCTCTCTCCCTTTTGAAAATGCTTTTACTTACCAGAATCTTTCATGGTGCATCTATGTTGTGCATCTGAAGATGAGGCTGAATTTTCCATGTGTAGTAAACAGAGTGAATAAAGCAATAGACTACAGAATGCTATGTAAATTATTCACAGCATTTAGGATGTTTGGTTATGTCTTGAATTAATCAGTATGGTTTTAATTACACTTGTTACAAATGGAACACATTTTTTACTAAAGGATCAAGGAGCCAAATTTGAAGATAACAGACTCTTCACATGTTTTGTACCTTCTGTCATGACAGATCAAGCTATCATTCACTGCATGATGTGTATTACTCTTTTAACAGTAATGTTAATTTTCTTCAGGGCAATGTCATAACAAATAAATATAAAGCAAAAATGTGATGTCTTTATATCCTTAACATCTGAGGTGTGAGATCGCCTACATCAGCAATGGCCCTTGAGGGAAACAAGATAGCCTGAAAATTCAGATCTGTAGAAGATTTTACTGTTGTTCTTATGCTTAAGAATTTATAGATAAACTGGTGCCAACTTTTACTACATACGTAGCTTGGATTTTTTGGATTTTGTTCAACTTCGAAAAGCCTGTTTTGACAGCACAGATTTGTCTATGGGTAAAATAGCTTAAAAACAGGCAGAATGCATCTTCCCTTGTAGCTGAAAATAGCCTATCAATTTGAAAGGCACTCTGAAAGAATTATATTAAAAAAAAAAAAAAAATTAAGGGACAGACATGGAGTTACTTGGAGTAAATCAGCATAACTCTTTCATATTCAAAGAAGCCACACTGATTTATACCAGATGAGGATCTGCCCATAATAAAATAAGTTTAAAATTTAAATATTTTTACAACTGAGGTATTACAGAAAGTTTAAAAGTAAAATACTTTTCTTAATCTTTCCAGTCAAAGTTCCATGACTTTTTGTGGTTACTGGTATGTTTCCACCATGTTATATTTTTAACCATGTTACTGGCACTTAATTTGCTGCAGGCCATCATGTACCTGTATCTGCATGTAAATCTGAGCTGAAAAAATTAAGCTGAATAAAAATAGTTATTTCTTTTTCTAAAAGTACTTTACAATTAACAAAAGATAATTGCCCTTGAATTACAAATACAAGGTCATAACTAGAAAGGTGAGGTTTGCTAATATCTAACATCTGGGCAGTTGTCCTGATTTCAGCTAGGATTGAGTGAAAGAATTCTCTACAAAAAAACCTAAGGAAATTTCAGTGCACTTATGTCCAACTGAAGGCTCTCCATAAATCTGATCTTCTGACCTTTTGAGTTCTCCCTCTGGATAGTGCTCAGGTCTCAGGTCCTGTGGATTTCTTTTCCCATACATGTTCCTGTATTTATCAACAGCTTTCCTGAAGGCAAGGGCTTAATTCTGTGTTGGAGTCCTTGTATGTAAACTGAACATATTTTAATGAAAATCTCTAGATTAAAGGTGTTTTGTTGAGGATTTCTAAGTACAGTCTTGTGTCCTGGTCCAAGTATACCTCAAGGAACACATGATCTAGTAGTGTTAATGTTTGGTATAGTTCTTTGTTCTGATCCATAGTCCAGATGTTCCAACAGAAGTTATCTGGAAGCCAATACTCAGCTTGGGACCATTTGTTTTTTTTTTTAAATACAAAAAAAGTAGTCCAGTCATCTGCCTGGAATAATGAAAATAATTCCCCTTCCTCCAGGAAAAAAGCTCAGCTTAGTTTACTGATCTTGCAGGGAAAAAAAAAAAAA
>VZRN01000467.1:2797868-2811200 GCA_013397935.1 Dasyornis broadbenti
GTAAATCCTCTGAACTTTCACTGAGCTTTCTGATTTTGGAAGCACTTAGTACATACTGCCTGTTCAGCCAGTTGTCCAAGTGTTATTAGAAGTGTCTGGTGTTTCTTTACACAGGTAAGTATATTAGGACTGAGTTTCAGAAAGTTAAAAGGTGGTTTAGCATTTCTGGAATGTCAGCTGTTTAGTCTTTGCTTTTGCTTACAGGACGCATACATAAGGAATTCTCCATTGCAGACTCATTTCCAGGGCTCACTTTTTCATACCAATATGCTTGTACATTAGTTGAACATCTGGAGCTGTTGATCTTTGATTTTTATATGAGTTGAATGAGTTACTTAAATGAACATGCACTTTCCAAAGGCCTTTTGGATCAGTCTGTAGGCTACCCACCTTAGTTGCACAATAACTGAACCCTTCTACATTTTAGTTAAAGTTTCCCTTTGTAATTCAGACTGATCATTGCTATTCTGACTTTCCAGATGTTTTACTTGGCATATGTTTATTTTAAAACCTTTTTCAGTAAAAATATCACTAATTTGAATGATCCTGGTCCACTAATTATAGATATTTCTGGAATCAGAATGTTACTTCCCCACAGTAGCATCAGTCTATATGTATATGTATACATATATATACTTGTTTAAATAGAAAATACATGTAGATGAAAAAATAAGGGTTGATCTATAAATATAAAAATTGAAAGAGCTGTAGAACACCACCTCCTCCCTAAAAAATTAAAGTGCTTTTGTCCTCTTTAAACAGTAGCTTCAGAATTATTATTCAAGATAAGACACATGAGGAAACAAACTCTATCTATATGATCATACTTTTATTATGTAAAACATTCCTTGAATACTCTAAAATGCAGTAGAGTTCAAAATTGCTGTTACATATAGAATAAAAATGTTTGATGTGTTGAGTACAGCACCACTTTTGGTGGAGGAGGTATTTTGATCATATCAAAAGATTATGGCCTGAAGTTAAACACCTCAAGCGTACAAGGCAAATGTCTATTTTAAATTAAATATGTATTTTGCCTCTCACAGGTTTTGATATATTTGTTCTCACTTATACAATCCTATCAGATATTACATTATTAGTCTATTAATTTATTTTCCATTAATAAAGAAAGAATAAGCAATGCACTAATGAAATTAATGTATTATACCAATCTGGGAGAAAATTATTCTAGATTACTGTCACAGAAGTACATGATTTTTTGTGATTCCTTCTGTTTTGCTCACAGGTGCCCAGAAAAGCCTAATCACTTGTATATATATTGTTGGAGGTTGGGAATTTTTCCATCCTGTGGCTAGAGATCCCTTAACGAGCCTTAACGACTGGGTACTTAAGAGATAACAACTGGGTACTCTAAGGGACAAAGACGCACTTAAGAGACTAAAAACATAGCCAGGTGTGGCAAGAGAAGAAAAAGGTGGCTGGCCGAGGGCAGGGACACACTTGCTCCCGGGACTTGTTGGAGGAGACCGCTGCTGTTTCTTCTTTCCCTTCACTGCTGCTGCGGGAGCTCAGCGCTGCCGGGTTTTTCTTCCCTGCTGGAGTCTCTGCTACTCGTTTGTTCGCCCGCTCGAGTGGACAATCTCTGCTGCCCAGTTTGCTGCCCTGAGATTCCCTGCTGCAGCTCCGCTCGCCGTGCAGCCGCCTCGCCCTCAGCTCCGTCCGCCATCACCGAGGAGCTGAGCTCGCGTCACAGCGCCCCCTGCTGGCCGTGACCGTAACTGCACCAAAGGGGAGGGGCGGTGTCTGGCTGCTTAGAGAAAGCTGCCACCGGGTATCTGGTCTGTTTATTTGTTATTGCTACTGTTATTGTTGCTTGTTTTCCTCGTTATAGATACGAGTAAAGAACTGTTATTCCTTTTCCCATATCTCTGCCTGAGAGCCTTTGATTTCGACCTTACAACAATTTGGAGGGAGCGGGGTCATAGCAGGCGCCTGTCTTCCAAACCAAGACATATATATACATATACATACATATATGTATACACACACATATATGTACATATGTGTGTATACATATGCATTATCTGGTTATAGTATTATGTAATTCTTATTTTATTATATTATTATAAGACGTTTTCAAACGACTACTCTGAAAGGTTAACCTTCCCCCTGTTAGAGGATCATGTAAAATTGCTGCAATAAGGATGAATGGTAACTGCTAAGTTACCTTTACTGGCACTGGGAGCCCTTAGGTGTGGCACCTGAAGATGAGACAAGATAGTATATTAAAAAAGCTGAATATGCCTCAACTAAATGACATGGTAGCAGCTAGTAGTGTAACAGACTGCCACATGCAGCCAGGCCATACACAGTTAGGCAAACAACAAAAATTATGAATGAAAGCGAGTCTTGGGCTTTGTCCTGAGAGATACTGCAGCTAAACTTTGACAGAAAATATTTGGGAAAGTCTATCAATGATGCTCACCCCAAGATGAAAAGTCCTCACCAACCAGCCTCTTGGGCTTATATTCCAGGGTGCTCAATACTCCATTTTATCCTTTTTATCCACCTGTTGTGATCAGAAACCAAGGAACAGGTGTCCCTCCCTGGAAGGAAGGGTCAGGGCTCATGGGAAAAGAGGAACAAGGAGATTTTATAAAGCACACACTTGGAGTCCAGCTAACAGCTGGAGAGACGACACTACAGGTAGGAAGAGCTCATAGAAAGTGAATAGAAGACATAAGAATGTTTTCAAAACAGTGATGTTAAATCAGTATGTGGCTAGAAAAAGATATCATTTTTGAAGGAAGATATCTCAATAGGATTTTTTGTCTGTCCTGCGTATGGATAAGAGACTGTCATACAATGGGAAAGGAACCTGAAGAAAAGGAAAATATATTTCTATCTCAAACAATCAGGTTTAATCCAGGATTGTGTTGAGGTTATACTTAGAATAAAAGGTCAAACCTTGCTAAAATTTACTTCAAAATATATGAATATTAGCAACTCTAAATGCCTTTTCTAACATTTACAGAACCATTATATACTAAGAGGTTTTATTCAGTTTTTTTTTTTTTTCTCTTTTTGAGCTGAACTTCCCTGTTTTTGTGGGGTTTTTTATCATTTTTTCCTTATCACCTATAATACTTGTCAACATTTATGACCTTAAAATATAGAACACCTTCAGGCAGAATTAATTCAGCCATGATAGTTTTGTGCTGAAGCAAATCACCAGTAAAATTAACACTCATTAAAACCAAAAGTGTTTAAAATCAAATATCTCATTGCAAAACTGTCCATTTACTAAAACCCAATTAAAATGCAATTAGCCTTATAAGGGATGTATATAATATCTAAGAAGGTCAATTTCTCTGCACTTTATAACTCTAATTTGTTTTCAGATTGTCTAGTGCAAGACTGTTTGGAATGGCTTTTAAACTTTTCACTTTTAGGATTTCTTAATACATGTTGCCTTTACTTAAGAATTTTTATTAAAAAGGACAATATTAATAGCTCACTGTGAATAATTCTGTACTTATTTTTCTGTTCTTTATGATAGCCACTAATGGTAGAATCTCTAGTAATAAACAACCTTCTATAAAGAAATCCCTTACTTTCAAAGATGCTGAAATCGTTATTTTAATCTACACAGATCAGCATGTTCTAACTTTCAAAGATGCAGCTGAACTGTAAATAGCTATCAATAACAGGATAGACACCTGTTTGATGGTATGATGAATTGCTTCTCTCTAAGTAGCTTTTTCTCTTTACTGACCTGTGAAGGATCTGGACAGTTAGCTGAGATGGATGCCTACATTCCACATCTCTTACATGATCTGATAACATGAAGCACGACTAATTATGTATAGTAATTTGATTTAGAGAGTACTGGCTATATTATAAATCTTTTGTACTAACTCCTGATAGCAAAAAGATCAATTTCAAATGTTTATGTTGTTAAAAACATGAAATAAATCTGTATCAAAAGCCAGTTTAACCAATTGGCTTCTCATACACATTATTTAACAAATTATGAACCACCTTGAGGAGGAAACAAAGTTCTTATCTATCTCTTCAATGAGATTTCAGTGTAAACTATTTAGCATCCTTATTTCCTTCCTGTATGTCTTACCAGGATTTGTTTCTTCCTAGTGACTGGTGGGCTGAAGATATTCTCTGTTCATTTGATATGCATATTTGAACTTGCTACTTCTGAAGTATGTAAGAAAAAATGTTGCTGTTCTTCTGCCTTTCTATATCTGATAAAATGTCCCCTTCTCCATCTATAAATAGTGCTATCAATTTAGAATTTTTCTTGTTCCTATTATGTTTGAACTACTTTAGTTGATTAACTATATATCTCATATATTCTATTCTCTTTTTTCTTTTGTATGAACACATTTCCATTGCTCTTTTTTCCCCCCATCAATTGCTTTTTTTTTCCTATCAATTTTCCTATCAAGTCAGCAAAGATTTAACAAAAGTAGTCTCTGATTTTGAATTAAGTTAGGTTTTGAGTTGGGTTTTTTTTAAATTATTTTTAAATATTCCAGTGATTTTTAAAAAGAATCAAAAATAATTTTTTGTTGGTACTAAATTTTCTTGTTTCTTAGGCAGGGATTGTAGATATGATATTTTATTTACACTCAGAAATTACATCAAAGATATGGTGCCTAGCAGGTAACTATGTTTTTCAGCTTTTTAATAAGTGAAAATTGGTGTATTTTCTGACTTCACTGCTCATTTTTATCAGGGAAACATCAGGGAAAAATTACCCTCTGGCCTTACATCTGCTAAATTATAATTGCAGAGCAAGCCAGACATTGTCAGGCTTGGAAGAATTTAAATTTGCCTTGTTTAGAAACAAGCTTTTTTCCTCTAAAAGTATTGGACAAGTTATCGGTATTTTCAGGGATAGGTATGACTTTTTATGTGAATGTGCTTTGTTATGGAATGATTGAACCTGTGTGAAACCATTTTGGATGCTTGGCTTTTTAATGTTTACATACCCTTATGAGGATCAAGATAAAAGTATCTTAGGAAGTGGGGTTATGTATGTTTATATCTATATCTATATCTAATTTTATTTTAACCTAAATCATATAGTTGCGGCTAGGCTTGTCCCATATCCAGCACATCTGGGCGCCAGCCCAGGCTCAGCCACATGCTCTGGAGCACGATGGAAGAGGCAGTGTGGACCCTCCTGCCCTGGGCAGCATGAATATGAACGAGAAGGGAGCACCAGCTGTTCACGGAGTGTTGCCCTCACCTCTCACCGTCGTGTCAGTCGTCTGCCCTCTCTATCACTCAGTGCACAAGCAGCCTGGGCCTCTGGGGCCTGTAACCTGAGCACAGGACAAGCCAGATTTGTGTCATTCGAGGGTGGGTTTGGGCAGAGCACCTTCTTCTTGCTCTTCAAAGACACAATGTATTCATAGTCTATCTATATTCTGTGAAATGGAAAACATTGCTGAAAAGTAGAACTTGTTTCTCTTTAATGACTTCAATTTTCTGATAAGAAAGGTTGTTTTCTGGGTTTTTTTTTGTTTGTTTTTTTTCTCTTTTATTTCCCCCCAACCCAGTTTCTCATGAAAAAGTTAAGGAAAAAAACCAAGAGAGAGAGAAAACAGAGCCTCATTTAAAAGCAGATATATTGAAATTTATTAATACCTTTGTGTTTAGTTTTTAACAAGAAAAGTATTGCTTGTGGAAAAAAAAAAATAACCAGCTTAACCCAATCAGAAAATTAAGACATAAGTAAGCAAAAAACCCTATAAGTGTTTAATACCTTGTAATCTTCATAGATAATTATAAGTACTCTCATGGAAAGTCACAAATAATGAAGTGCTTCAAGAATATTTTTCTAGTATTTTATTTATTTTGTCATTAATATTTTTCAATATTCTGGACAAATAGAAGTAGATACCAAACACATTTTTGCAGTCTTTAATTAGTATCAAAGCAAGCCCAGGGCGTGACCAGTTTTTAGGGGGAAAACCCGTTATAAGTAAGTCTAGATCTATTTGTGCACTTGTGCCTAGAGTCAAAGTTGACAGTTTATTGCTGTGGTGGTACATAAAATTTAGAATCACAACCCCAGAAGAAGAGTGTTGGCTTAAACAGATCAGAAGTTCATTTTTTTATTCCAGTTGACTAATACCCTTGGAAGATTGCTTCATGGTTGTTTTATTTGATGATAAATTTGTTGGAGTCATTGCCTGTAGGAATGTGGTAGATGAGAGGAATATGGACAGAAATAAAATCCAAGCAGAACAAAAGGTCCACAGAGGGACCTCTCTGACAGTTAAACCCCCTTATTGATTGATGTAGCATTTAGTCTCTTCTGTTAGGAGATTTGTACTTGGGCACTCTGTTTTTACTGTTATCTTGTTACACCAGCTTCTAGGGAAAAAGAAATAGTCTCCTTACAATGTAACTTTGGCAAGAGAAAGGAAATGGTTAAAGCCGTGTGCTCACAAAATCTGCATAAAAATTCAGGTGATTGTCATGAAGAATGAACCTTGCATATTCATAGTACTTTTCCAACAATAAGGTACTTCATACAGTGGATACATATAAGAGGATCCCATACGTTTTTCTATTATTATTACTATTGTGACTGATGATTATCACACATTAATATAGAAATGGGGTTTGGATGTCATTGCAGAAGTTGAGAAAGAAAAAGCATTTCAAACAGTACGATGTATGACCTTTGGATTTTAGATAAATGGAAATAGAGAACTTACCATATTTCCTCTGTAATTGTATATTTGATAGAAAATATGCATGGAATTAAAAAGGACATCAGCTAAAAATGTATTCACATACTCACGAAGGGTAATTAAAACTGATAATATGACCTGACTGGAAAAGGGAGGACAGGGTGCAGGCATGAAAATTTAATGGAATATTTAAGTAGGGATTTTTAAAGTGCTGAAATAGATTCTAATTTTAATAATTTTTAATCTATTCTATAAAATTCTGTACTGGTACCAAACTCGTTTTATGAATTTTTTTTAAAGATGGGTTGATCCTGGGTAGCACGAGTAGGATTTTACAACTGTTTCTATTTTTATTATTTTAATTTAGTACTTAAGGAACATAGAATATTCTAATAAAGGAAAATAGGCATTCAATTTGAGGTGTGATTGTTGAAGAGAGAGAGGACATCTGAACCTTTAAACATCACAAATATTTTTGAGAGATTGGAAGAAACTATGTAAAGTGTCCTGAGTATTTTTATTTTCTTAATTTTGGGAGTATTTTGTAGAATCAAAGGCTGTCAAGAAATTATATGTGCACTGTGGTGAAGGACACCACTATTAAGAAAGCACAGCAACTGGCAATGTGCCAGAACAAAGCAAACATTTGGAATAAACCAGGTTTTACTCAAACATAAAACATTGTCATTCCTTTGGATACAAATATGATAATTCTAAGAACTCTTGTTTCTAATACTCTATATCCCCCTGCAAGATAAAGATCCTTCCAGGAAAAAAAGGGAAAGGAAGAACCTATGATCTCCCATGCCCAGAGCTCTTGGTAGTTTCCAACAAATTCATGTGAAGACACAAAATTCATAAAGGAAGAAAAAGAACTTACAATTTTAAAAAAGCATTTAAACGTTTAACAGGATTTTTGAGTATTGTTCTTTTTATGCATATGGGAGAGGATAGCCAGATTCTGGTACCATAAAAATATGAATAAATACACGGTGAATATCCACTTTATTGGTTTTGAAACATATTTGACCCAGAAATCAGGATGGTAGTTGAATGACAAGGAAATACACATACTCTAATATGGAATTTGGAATCCACTCATAATGTCCCTCCTAATCCCACAGAGTTAAAATCCCTGAGCATAAAAGCAAAAATCTGGTCAAAATTAAAATTAAATTTACCCTCAATTCTTTTAGTGTCAGGAAAGATCTAGACTCCTTGCTTACTATAATGACCACAAGGCAGGCAATGCTCTTTCAATGTCCAAAGCCCCTTTGCCTCTGAGGCTTATTTTGTGCTAAAAATTTAAAAGCTTCCTAGATTCCTTTTTGTGCTTTACTGTTGAATTTTTCCCGTTCTGTCAAAGCTCTTTCCTTACAGTTTCAGGGCTTTCAAGTCTCATAATGACCTTTCTAGTTGACCCTGACCCTTTCTTCATGTTACCATGGTGTAATGTCCTAATGCTTCTATGAAGTACAGTCCCTGAAGGGGTTAATGCTCCCCCGCCATTCAGCTGTTAGTTTCTCTTGAATTTCCCACTGGACTGTCACAAAGGATAACAGAGATGTTGTAAAAAGGTCACGCAGGTGCTCCCACAGAACATGTTATCAAGTCCTAGCAGTGAAGGAACGTGAGCAGGCCTATTTGAATGAACAATGAGGAGACAATAAAAGGAAAGCTGAATTACAGGCAGCAGGCAGGTTTGCTCTAAAAGAGTAAATAGGATTTACTGTATTCAAGGAGTCTGAAAAATTACACTCATTAACCATGTATCAAGTAAATCGATAATACCATTATGCATTACAATGAGAATTAGCTTTAACAGCTATTTCATACAACTCAGCAGGGACTCACAGCTAATTCAATTTCTACCACATTGTATTCCCACTAATATTCCTTCAAAATGGTATTGTTTTTGGTTTGTCATTCATCTATTTCCTCACTTTGCTCAATATATCTAAGAAAACAAAATACAGCTCTCAAGAGGTCTAGCTGTAACATAAGGTTCATTGCTCCTGCACCTTGTGTCAAAAAAACTGAAGACCAAACCTTTGTCTTGCTTGTACTGCCACTAATGCCTTCATTAGCCGGTCAGCTTTCTATTCCGCACTAGATCAATGCCTTCTCCCAATGATTCCTTAAAACAGGTCATCCATGAGGACTGCTGCAGTAAGGATCCTTCTGTCTACCTCTCGCCTTGCTTTTCCTTTATCATAGGCTTCTTGGATGGCCATTATTCTCAAGGGCAGCAGCTACTTGCTTAATTGGGAGCCAGAAAATGAAAATAACTCAGTGTTCGCACCTCTACTGTGCTGCATGGACTTATGTAATAAATAAAGGCAGGAAGGAGGGAGAGATACAAATGGGTTAAAAAGTACCCAATAAATATGGATGATGTGGATAGAAAACTCATAAACTATGGAGAGAGCAGAATAAAATGTAAATAGTGAATTGTGGCAATGCAATACAAGAATGACATTTAAGATTTTCAGAGTGCAGGGTCTTGTGGCAGAAGTCTCAGCCTTTATGTGAGAGAAATCAGGACAAAAATTCAATAGAGCATAACCAAAAGAGCCTGTAACAAAATGCCAACGGTCTTCCACAAGGTCATTTCCTTTGGTAAAGACATCATAAACAATTTAATTAATTATCTAATTTTGCTTCTTTTATTCCATGGTGATCTTTTCAACAGAAAGTGATAGGCACATCAAGATTTTTTTGTGTTGGAAAAAAACCCAAACAATTTCCAAAGAGAAAATTAGGAAATTAGACATATTGAGGGGGAAAAATTGTGTATCATTTGTTGCATCACAACTGTTGCTCTTCTAAAATTTTGTCCTATATCTGACCACATATTCTTCTAGACAGGTATACAAGGTACTGAATCCTGAGATATATGAAATTACTAAGTCTTACACAACAGTCATTGAAGTTCACATCCGCAAGCCATTTCCAGCATCCTAGTATATGTTGCAAATGAAATACACGTGCGAAACATGCAGCCCAGATTGAAAACATTGCTTCATAATGTATTTAGCCTATGACAATGCTAGTGAACCCTTGTGAGTTGCTTCTTTTTCTGAAATTGGAGGCTGCCTTCATTCCTTGTGTGATTTTTATCCAAAATACGCTTTTATACCACTCTAAATAAATAATAGGAAAACCTGATATTTCCTATTTGACTCCAAGTGGAAGTCTGCAACAGATCAAAATGATAAATGTTTTAAATTGACCACTAGAGTTTATTTATTGAATTTTTTATTTGTGTCAGATAATAAGTAGATTGAAACAACTATTCATATACGAGACCAAAACCAGGATAATAACTGCTGGTAATTATTTGATCATTATTGTGCATTGCAAAATAATCCTTTCTTCATCCATTAAAAAAAAAATAGTCAATTAATTTCTTGTCATATGCCATACAGTGCACACAGGTTTTATCTGGAGCTCAATTGTCCTCTCAGTTTTTTATTTCTTGGGGATCCAGGCAAACACCTGGCTTCTAAAGTTGCCTTTTGCAAATTCTTTGCACATGACTGTGTGTTTAAAGTTTTACTGAATAATAATAAAGTAGTTATTAGGTAGTATTGGGTAGTTAAAATAGAGGAACACATGTGCAGTTTTTAATGGGGAGTTTTGTTTTGGGTTTCTTGTTTTTTTTGTTTTGTTTTGTTTTGTTTTGTTTTTTCCCTGAGGGAATGCCTAACTGAATGGGGAGGCACTCCTATTGCATGCTTGAATTTGTGATCGTTTTCAACTGAAAACAAAGTTGCAGAAGGTCAGAATGGGTCACTTGTATGATACTGAGTGTTTCTAAATTGGCTGTTTTCTTGGTGGTTTATTAAGAGCTTGGTTTAATGTTTGCCAGTCTTTTCCATGCAGAATGTTGCTGTAAGGGACACAATATCAAAATGTGTAAGAAACTGTCCTATCTAGGCAAGGCCCAGAACTGTTGTTTATATTTTGTCTTCAATTTTCACAGAACAACGTTGCTTCTTATCAGAAGACAAAGTCGATTATCAAATACAATTTATTTATTTATTGAGACCTGATGTCATCTGTAGAAGTTACATGTCACTTCAACTGTGAGTATTAAAATAAAATTTTCTTTAAAAGTAGACAGAAATTGTAAGAAAGTAATTTTGAGGGAAGTCACAAAGCATGAAAGGAAAGCCTAGAAGCAGATGAATAGAAGGAAAGAGGAAGAAAGAAAATAACAAGATCATAGTTTTCAATATGTATTGTGAACAAACCCTTCTGCCACCTTGCCCTTTTACATCCAAAGCTGCTATTCGGGGCCACATCCTCCCACATACAGAGGGCAGACTGTTATTTGACCAAGACAAAACAGCAGAAACCCACAAGATGGTAACATGCAGACTCCGCTTCTCTCTGCATCACTCTCTGGTTTCATGCATTCATTCATCTGCAGCTGCCTTCTCTCATCTTCCAGGCAACATCAAGGGTTCCTGCTGCCAGGCTGTGGCGAGACGTCTCAGCTCACACGTCCTGGAGGCAGAATGAAGGCACCCGTGAGTGATTGAAGGTAACAGATAGATGGACTAAGTGCTCATTAACAATACGCGTGCCTATGAAAAATCTGGTGCCCCAGGCCAACTGTCCTTTTGGCCCAACCCCAGCATTTAACAGTTGCTCAAAAATATTTGTATTCCATTATAGTTCATTTTCCCCACATATTTACTGTAAAGGAGTGCCATAATGGGTTCCAGCTTTTGAACTAGACTGACCTATCTTGTCAAAATCAGAGCCACGTCAGCAGAAGCTGGAGACTCGTGAAAACTATGTGTGAAGCCTCCTGCACACGATGTATTTCATAATAACTTTTTTCTCTCCACATGTAGCCCACCCCATGTCTGATGAACTCAGGATGTTCTGAGGAATGTGTGTGCAGTGCACAGCAACAGAACATGAGAACGGCATGCTGAGACACAAACCATTGTTTTTCTAGTAGAATATGCCTTGTCTTACCTTCACCACGTACTTACACAATGCCATAGAGATGAGTGTTTCAGTTGCTGACCTATCCATCTTTCTTAGAGCTTGTTTTTGGGAAAAAAACCAGCATGAAAATGAGCTGTGCCACTGTCCTATTTCTTTAAGACGTTATTTGCTAGAGAATAACTAACAGTAAACAGAAGACTGGAGGCTGGCTTGCCAGCTAACAAAATTAATTACATGAAATGAGATGACTAAGATTCTAAGACTGCTATAGCTTCAGAAAATACAAGCAATGCTTGATTAGGTGTGAATTTCCAAGCATTTTTTGATAGATCTGCACAGAATACATGAGTATAATTCTGTCAGACTTCCACCTCTCAAATCGCTTTTGTTTCTGTCAGACTCTGGGAATAGATTTTGTCATGTGTAACCTTAAGAAATTCATTGTAAAGGCATGTCCTTCAGACAGCATTTGTCTCATCTTACCTATTCTGGGCACTGGTGAAAAGCACCGGCCTTGTTGTCAGCTGCTCAGAGGGCTGTTCCCCTCCACCTCATGGGTATAGGGTCTCTATACTCCCAGTCCATTCATGTTGGGCTCTTTCATCCTCCCTTCAGGAGGAGACAAGGTACACCTTCCAGTTTTATATTCTGAGATTATGCTGGGAAAACCAAGCTGAACAAGGGAGGATTATGATGTCTGAGGTATTTCTTACTTTCTGTAGGTGCTCAGAGGCACCACCAGCAGTTTCTAGAGATTCTCACAGCCCTGTTTCCTACACAGTCAGGCTTCCTGCTGATGGAACAAGTGGCAGGTGACTCCTCAACCAGAATATTCCTCCTGAAGCTTTGGGCAATTTTTTTTGTTTGTTTGCACTCAGTATTAACAGCCTGTAAGTCAATATTTAGTGGAAAACAGTGCAGGGAGTAGAAGTTGATGTTCTTGTAATATTTCATAATATTCTAATTAGTATAAGGAAGCTGATTAAGCTCACAAGATTAAATTTGCCCTCAGACACAGGTTTTTAATCTCTAATAAATTCTGCTTGGGTCCATTTTATGGTAGCAGATGTCTATACAAGGGAAATACTGCTGGACATCTATTACAGCTACACTGATAAAATCTTCTTCCTCAGGTTGTGGCTCCTTGTTCCATAGGCAAGGGAACAGAGTGGCTCATATGCCTATTTTCCAGGGTGAGTCACTCTAAAGTCAGCAGGTTATTTCCGTGTGTGTAGGTCTCTTGTGAGTTGTTCATGATGCCCTTGCAGCCTTAAAGCCTATGGTCTTATTTTGAGAAATCATTCCTCAAACATCTTGAAGACCGTTGGATTATAGTGTGACCCTCAGGTTGCACGGTACGCCCGATAGTGCCACTAAAAGGAGTGTTGGGTATCTACAGCAGAAGAGCTGCCAAAGCAGCATCCTAATGCGGGAAAGTTGGAAGTAGCCTGGCCAGGTGTAGCTTCATTCTTTTACCCATGCCGTCTGCAGGGAGAAGTGTCTGAAGCAAATTATCCCCTGAACTTCACATAAGCTTCATCTTGGAGGGGAATGAAGACAGAATTGAAAGTCAGAACAGGAGTTATCTGCAGTTATCTTACAGTCTAAGGTTGTCCCAGGTCATCTGTGTGTTACCTAAGTGTTGAACCAAAAAAATCACAGAAATGTACATTAAAAAAAA
>VZRN01000467.1:2814985-2843105 GCA_013397935.1 Dasyornis broadbenti
ACTCTCACCTCCTCCTCCTCCTCTGGCTAAGGAAAAGTGCGTGCACCCATTGTTTTGATTTCTTCTTAAATATGTTTTTCACAGAGATGTAACCAGCATCTCTAATTGGCCCAGCCTTGACCAGCAGCATGTCCATCACCTCAGAGCTGGACATGGTGAAGGCTTCGAGAAGCTTCACACAGGAGCCATCTTTGTGGCCTCCCCACTAGAAAAACCTGGGCCAAGCTAAACCACGACAGATGCAGTTCCTGATTACTTAATACATTTAGTGATGCTTCTTCAAGTCTTAGAGTCATACTCTTCTCCAAGAGGCTATTGTCCTTCATAAACCTTGAAAAAATTTCCACCAGAATGTAATTCTTCAATAATAATCAGAGTAAGGGACAAAGTATGTATATGACATCTTATGATCTTGAATGTTTTTATATAAATGTATGGAATTCTGTGGCAGCTTTCCAGAGTAGGTGTCTCTGCACAAGTAAATTCGAAACATTCAGAGTTACCCTTAAGAGTTTTTGTTAAAAGTGGGAAACAACAATCAGGATGATCACATTGAGCTAAGTGATTCTGATGATACCCAGGTCTTCACTCACCCTTTCTTCACAGTGAATGAAAAGGCTCACATATTTTATTTAAGCTTATAAGATTTTAACCCCTTGGTTGATGAAATTTGGATTAATTTTCATAAGTCTTGCAAAAACTATTATTCAAATTTTTTGGAATACTTTTGAAATAGACTACTTTTTTTCTTTACAGTATGGCATTTGGATTGTTTTTTTTTTAATTTTCAAAGTAATGTTAACCAGTAAGAAAGCAAAGTATCAAACCTTAAAAATATACACCTTACATATAGTCCTTTCAAAGTTTATGTGGTAATAACACATTATTAATACTTTTTATAAAAGGCAATATGTTTTTAATTTGAATAAAGTGTTTTCTCTACTTCTGTTCCCTTCCATTTCCTAACTAAAAATTTATTTTCCTCAATATTAAAAAAGTTACTGACAGATGGATTAATAGGATCATACTCTTCAAAGCTCCTGAAAGTAATTTGCCTTTGAGAGATGGAAAATAAAACAGTAATTATTAGTCCAAGGATTTTGTAGGTTAATCTAATTAAGAATCCAGACTTGTTATGTCTTGGTTGGAGTCCTAGTACCAAAGGAATTTATAGCTCATTTCACTAAATTTTTTTTTTGCCATCTTGCCATCTCCTTATAGAAAAAAAGAAGTAAAAAGATTTCTACAGTACCCCCAGCTTGCATCGCACTTCCACTGTGCATCATATTTTTGCTACTACATCCAGATGGGCTGTTCATTTGCTGTGTAGTCAGTAATATTCTTCAGGCTTGATCATAATGAGGGAAAAACATTTGTAGTATATCTTGCAATTTTTCAATAAATTGTTTTGGTTTCTAGAGTGACCGTGTCCCTTTCCCTCTTGAACTTTCTCCTTTTCCCCTACTTTCCCAATATCACTTTTAAATACTATACCTCAGATACCATTCTCATTCATAGTCTGATAGAAGTCCTGAGAGGTATTAACAGGATAACACAATCTTTCATGTCTTTATTTCCAGAATATTAAGATTCTTGGTTTTATTGATATGTATGCATATAATTGTTACTAAATTTGATTGCTGTATGATTTCAAGGTTATTTAAGTTACTTCTGATCAACTGTGGTGCTTCCATGAAATTCTCATCTGTTTGGCACCAAATGGCCTTGTATTTATTATTTTCAAATATTGTAGTTCTGAAAATTTAAGATAATAATGATTTTAATCTCTTTCTGTAGAGCCTACCCTATGAATGTTCTTCAGAGACAGGTCAAATAACCTATTTTTAATTTAGTTCTATTTGTTTTAGATCCTAGCTTTCATTAAAAAAATATTCAGTAAAATTTGACGAAGGAAATATTTCCCATCCATATATGTTTGGATTTTTTTCTCTCTCAGCTTTCCTATACATTTTGTACTCATCAGATTTCATTCTACTGACAGGTAGGGGTGAGTCTAAATATTGTTCTTTCTTACAGTGATGGTAGGCTAAGAAGTAAACATGCTGATAAAAATTCCTTCATCCATTTCTGAAGCTTTAAAAATCTGCAATTAAACCAGGCTAAACAGAACACAGGCAAATATCTGCATTTGATTATATGAAATCTGTCTTCCCATGTCCTTTAGTATGATCCCATTCTTTGTTTTCAGTCCTATCAAAAAGACAGGAAAAACCTTTTTTAACTCTTCCAAGGTAGCTATTACCACTAAGTAATAAATTATTATTGTAATGCTTGAAAGATAGACAAAATCTATATTCTTGGTATTTCACAGTTCCTGCAGAACAGTCTTGTGCTTGATCAAAGCCTAGTCTGGCCAACAGACCCACTTTCACTACAAATACTGGCTTTTGGTCATGGATAGAAGAGACCTACCATAAGTTTAAGTTCCTTTTCATTTTACCCTTTGTTTTTCCCATCTAAACGTAATAGAAAGTTTTTTCAGCCTCAGTTATCCTTAAAGAGTCCTTTAGTCCCTAAATTCATTGGCATGTAAGCACAACAAAATCAAGGCAAAATGGATGCTATCATTCAAATACATATGAGCTTCAAGTTACAGCTATTGTAAACTCTGCTTCTCAGCAAGCGTCCACTTTAGAAAACGTGCATTCAAAATTGGTTTTGGTTTGTTTGGTATTTGTTCTGTGTTTCTGGAAATGCAGCTCTTTGAAAAATGTTAATTAAATTGAAAAAGGCTCTCTGAAGCACATGTATGCAAGGCACCTTTTGAGTCTAATCAGGGTGGAATTGCTCAAACAATGTCCTTCCTATGCTGGTGCAGTGCTCTGCATCCATAGATCCAGATCTGCACTCAGGCAGATGGAGCTCTGAAGACAAAGCTGCCTTCCAAATCCATTGTTTTTTGTCCTCATAATAAATATTCTCAGAGAGGAAAAATCTATTGAAATAAAATTAAATGGTTTCACAGGATTTTGTCTTTTATCCCAGTAATAATTTGGCCTTTTTTCTGCAGCTTTATTATTCTCAAACATAATTCTATAAGATTCCCATGCAGATGAAACACTAACACAGATGATAATTTAAAACTCTTCTTATTATTCCTCATAAGAACTTCAATAAATCATTATAGTGTTATCATTATTCTGACTTGTTTTGACAAGGCTACAACCTTCATGTTTCAAAATGAGTTAGGTCTGAATTTATCTAAGCCCAGGGTACTTTATGTGTTCTGAAAATGTCATGAAATTTTCACTGCCATATATCTTCATAGCGCTAATTTACCGCCACAACCATATGTTTCTAATCTTAGATTACAGCTGTATAAAACACTCAAAACTGTGTTCATTAAAAGTACGCCTGTGGTTAGGTCAGCCTATCTGTATTTGTTTTAGGTATGAGGTAGAATTTGTATTCTATTGCTAGTCATTTGGTAGAGACTGTAGCGCACATAGGAATGGCACAGAGGAACTGAGAAGAAAAGCAAATGTGAGTACAAGACATTTTTTTTGTCCATGGAAGGAAAGTTCATATTCTTATTCAGAGGGTTGTGTACACATTAAACATTTGCTCAATCCCAAAATATAACTTAAATATTGGCATGGAAAGGAAATGCCAAAGGTAATGCTTCAAAGTGTGCATTCGTTTTTATAAATATTCGGGATTATAGTTTTGGTTCTTTTTAGGAATTTGGAGAAAAATACTGCCAAGTTGGCTGTAGCAAAAGAGTATCCGAAAAAAAACATCTGGGAAAAAAGGGCATTTTGAACCTGTAAGCTCGTTGTTGTCCGTCCTTCTCCTAACTCTTAAAATGGTGCATGGAGTAGAGAGAGGTTTGCATATATATTGTCATATATATGTTTGCAAGAACATTCTTTGGAGGGCATTCCAGTGCATTGTGTCTTACAAGAAATGCCATGCAGTAATGTTAATTTATTTTTGGTGTTGTTGTTTAAGTTAAATAGATACATAAAACTTACATGAGTTGTTGGCACGCAAGTTATTGCTTCCTGGGGACTGCAGCAAGTTGCTGAAACCTTTTTGAAATGATGTCATGATTTTTTGTAATTGAATATGCATATTTCACATGTTGGAGGCTGAAACACACTTTTTTTGGCAGGCTCTTTCAACAGATGCACATGCTGGGGCCCTATTCTAGGAGGTCTTACAGCATACGTAAGTCAATATTTGTGCATAATTTATAAAACTGAGCCGTGGAACATGGCTTTTCCATCAAATTTGCACGATCATATTTCCCTCATTTTGTTTTATGCTTTACAGGATGTCGAAGCCCCAAAGACACTAAGAAAAAAAAAATTGTAGTGTAGGATGAGAAACTAAATATTATTAGCTAATTCTAGTAGAAATTGACATTTTTTTTTTTCTGAAGGAAAAGTACAAATGAAAAACAGAAACAAAGGGGAGTATTGAAAACTTGTAATTAGTCTTTCAATCCATACTCTCAAGTCTCTGAATGTTTCTCTTTAATTAGCCTGTCTTTCAATTTCTTTCAGATTTTGATGAAAGAGATAAGCATAGGCAAGGCTGTACTGAACAGAAACCATTTTCGAAACATGTCTAAAGTGTTCATAATATTAGAGTTGCCTGTGTATCTTGTAGTTCTTTATATTGCCTTTGTTAATTTCAAATAAAGAAAGAGAAGACACAATAAACATGCTTGTGGGGAAAGTGAATTGCTGTGTCTCAAACATAATGATATAGTCACTGAATTAAACCCACTACAGTCACTGAATTCAACCCACTAATTTCCTCTACTGCCATATTGATTAGAAATCCATTGAAAAAAAGATCATGTGCTTAATACATCATCCGACATTTTCTATACAGAACAAAACTTGAATAGATATTAAGCTAAACATTGATTGACTCTTTTGACTTATTGCCATATACTATACAAAGCAAATAAAAGAGAATAAATATCTCAGCGGATAGTGGTGTTTTAATTTATTTCCCATATTTTAATAAGACGAGAATAAGTCATAAGCTGCTGGTCAGAGAATCAATATATATTACAGTGAATACCATCTCTGTCCAATATTTCAGGTATATCCAATGAACACTTGGTACAGAATAGTTTACATATCCCTGAGTGCACCAGGTGAAGGGGTTTGGAACTATTATTGTAAAAGATAAACCTGAACGGTGATTGCTGTGGATTAGAATATATTTTATTAATGATTTAATGACAAATTATACCGATGGATTGTCTTATCAGAACCATTCTGAAATACTAAAATCCAATAAACTCTTATAAGGATCCCTCCTTTTAATCTTTTTTCAAACATGTATTCTTCCATTACGTCAAATTTAAAAGGAATAAGACCAACAGAGTTCCTGGCATGGCTCTGTGAATGTATGTATTCATGGATTTTAATGTGCTGGCTTCTCTTCTGCCTAGGCTCCTTGGTTTTATTTATTTTTTTTTTTTTTACAACTTCCCTCATTACAGGCAAAGATGATATCCCATCACTGATTTTTTGTTGTCCCCTTACATAGGATGTGAGTATATATTTCATCTCACACAACTTCAAGGTTTATGAGAAAAGTTTAATGAAGCTTCTAGAATGTGCTGGCTTATTTTGACCTATGATGATAGCATGTAATTTATTATTTACTAGTTAGAAAAATAGGTTGAGGAGGAAAACTGAAAATCCAATCCTAATCTGCCATCAGGTGCTCTCAGATATCTTGAATTTATTTCCCATCAAGAAACAATGACAGAATGATGACCAAATTCTAGAATTTCTCAGAAAAATATTGGTCAATACATTAGCTAGAGATTTTTTGTTATAGAAATCTGAGAAGTGTATCATTCATTTATTTCTGGGATGATACGAATCCTGCAGTAAACATCCTATATTTTATATCTTGTTACTTTTCATTGTGGAACCATGAAATACTAAAATATTTTTAAAGAATTTGAAAAAAAAAAAATTACTCTTACATCTTCAGAAAATGTTCTTCTTAGATACTGTTTAAGTTACCACAAATTTTATAATGAGGAAATAGCTTTGCCTTGCATTGAAAATGCAATAAATCTATTTATTAATGCTGCTATTAAGTAAAACTCTAAGTATAAAACTATTTAGAAGTCAATAAAAACCATAAAACTGAAGTGAGCCTAAGATTCTTTTATGCAAACTTGAATGGACATCCAGATCTTGCCACATGCAACCTAAATTAATTGTTTAACTGAAAACAGAAAAAAATCCTAAATTTCAACTTAGATATGTTTTACTATAGAGATTCATTTATATATTTCTAGTTTTCAGTTTAGCCTTTATTTTATACACAGTACAGGAAAATAAATTTCCTGATAAAGATTTATTACTGCACAGATAACAAATGAACAACGCCTATGACAGTATCCCAAGAAGTTCTTGCTATTGCATGATGATGAAGAGCTATCCTGGTGAAAAGCATGGGCTGCCAATTATAGTAACTGTTTTCAGTGACAATTTAGATTCAGACATGAGCTTTCTAAAGAATATGAAATAATCAGGTATAAGTCTTTAAGTTTTGGCTCTTCTTACAGAAACCAAAGTATTTTAACCCAAGGAAGTAGAAGGTTTTCCCAAAATACGCTAGGTATTGTGCTGCTGTATACATTTTACCTATGGGTGAGCTGATGTACATAATGACCCCAGGTCACACTGCAAAAATGTGTGTCCAGAATATAAACCAGCTGTTGTCACTAATCATAGCCACCAAACCTCATTCCCATTAGTCAAAAGGTGTCATTCCAGGAAAGATGTCTGGAGATTGGCACTAACAAACTGTTGTTTTCAAATAATCCTGTCTTGAAATAGCTGAAAGACTAGCTGGGAAATTAGACCAAGAACTACAGCTTTCATAGTCCTGGCAACTTTTACTGGCATTCTACTGCAGACACCACTTTTAACATCTTGCTTTTATAAATTTCAAATAAAAAGATAATGATGTCAAAGATATGGTGTTAGATCTGGCATCAAAAACAGTTTACATATACAGTGATAACCTCCTTTATATAATAGAAAGAAATAGCTAAGAAATCAGTTTTATCAAGCATAACATAGTACAACTAGAATAATGAGTCTAAGGACAATTTCTCAGTATGCAGATGTGATTAAATCGGGTGGAACAGCAAGTAATGAGGAGTAATAAACTAGGACTTGAATCACCAAAGAAATATGCCTGAGCTAATTTATAGTAAATAGGTTTTGACAAAGATGGATGTATTGTAAGGTGCTAAAAAGGAAAGAAACCTCATCTGTGGGAATGGAATGGTGCAGAAATCTTCTCATTTCAGACAGATAATCCACACCTCTGCCAATATCTTATACAGTATACTTTACACATTAGCAGCACTTTGTATGTAAATATTGTTCCACAGCAACAGTAACATGACATGAAAAGAAAGACTGTGAAGCATCAAAAGGAAGCCAATGGAAAGAGAAGAAAAAAGAAAAAAATTGGAAAGAGTGGGAAAAAACAAAAGTAGAAAGTGTTTCAAATTCTGTTGAACCCTTCAAAGCTAGATTCAAAGACAGATTAAAGAGAAGAATCCTGCTTTAGCAGGAAGAGCCAATAGATTGAATACTCTGTTCTTTTCTGTGTTTAAATCCTTATTAGTCTTTGTGAGATTTCTGAATTCTGGTTTCTTTTCCAAGTTGAAAAATGTTGCTAAGTGGTACCTTTGAAAATGCAGCAGCTTTTTCCTGATTCTCTCTTTTCTTCTGCACCTCCTTTATTGAAAGTTTAAGTCTAAACAGAAATAGATTTTGGACATTTATTAAAGATAAGTGTTTTAAACTTTGCCTGCTTGCCTAAAATTTAAACCAATGTAGCCTAGAGAACTCATTGGAATAAACACGCTGTACATACACACAGGTACCACAATATACTGTCTGGCATTCTGTGTGCATTTGGTTACTGCTATCCTTTATGCCCTTTTTATTCACTCCAGGCTCTTCAGTCACTCTAGAAGGCCTTTCTGTCCCTTTTTAATTACCCAGACTGTTTCTAACTGCAGTCTAATTCTCCCTCTTAATTTATCACAATCACCACCCTTGACCTGAATCCAACCTGAATTTAAAAATAGTTTTACCTTCAGAGTAAACTATCTTAATCAGTTTCTCTCTCTCTCATCTCTTTAGCCTGATGTCTGAACAATAACCACGATTGAAATCTAATGTCAAATCTGTGCCAATGCGTCCTTTTCCTATACAATACACAGAAACCATTCAACAGAAAGGCAAACAGATTCAGAAAAGGAGAGCTCTCATTTTGTCACATTCAGTGTTTTCTTCATGGTTCTGAAACATACATTTATGTATCCAGAAACAAAATTAAGTAACCAATAGCTATCTACAATCTTAATCTGGTCAATGTGTAGTCACCAAAGTTATTGAAATATATTGTAAAACAGAAACATGATGTTTGTTTTGCCATTCTACTTTTGATTTCTTGATACTTGAATGTATCAGCTGCTTGTTACAGCTGTCAATATATCTGTGCATTGATAAAGAAAGCAAGCGTTAGTGCCTCAGTTTTCTTGACGATTGAAGCTGGTCTTTGATGAAGTCATAAACTACAAACGGGATGCTTTTGAAATCTTCTATTTGTATCCATTCCTGGAATAAGTCTGGTGACATATTAAGATGAAATACAAGTAGAAAAGACCTGATCTTCATATCACCTATTGATCAAAAAATGAGTGAAATGTCTAACATAATAAAACTTATGCTATCCTATTTCTTGTTCTTTCTATGCTGAATTAAAATGACAGTTCTTTATGTTTTACAATTTCATGGTTAGAAAGTGGCTGCTGTACATAAAGTAACAGAAGGCGCACAAAGCCTACCTGTCTCATTTTCTCTGTGTCTTTCAAAGTTATCTAAACTAGAATGAAACTAATTTTTGTTTGGTCTCTGTCTCTGAAGTGTATCAGTTCCCAAGGGAAGGGGAAGAATCAGTATAATACTCAAAATAAAAAACCACATTGAAATATGATTTATGGTCTTGTAAATTAATTTTATATAATCATGAAAGTTTATATAATGAAAGTTTACTTGAATAAGGTGTTGCTTGTGCAAAGTATACAATATCCAAATTTCATAGTAATGAAATACTCTTAAAACGGTATTAAATTTAAAATTACCTTAAAAGGGTAATTTGATAAAGATGGGAAAATTTCTATTTAGAGGAGTAAAAATTAATTTGAAGTGAATATTTTAAAATAACTGTCTATCTCACCACTATCTTCATACTAATATAATATTTCTTTAGGATTTCTGGCATGCTTCAGGTGGCCAAATACACTTCCAGAAGGGCAGTGTGAAACAAATATCTACCCAATCACATTCTATTGTGAATATCATATGCATTTTCCATCAAGAAATATTATAGTTATTGAGTTTCAACAGGGATATTTTACTCTCCATTTCAGAATTAATATAATGTTGAACAAATATCTCTTGAAAGAGACATGACCAAAAAAAAAGAAAGAAAGAAAGAAAGAAATTATTATAGCAATTTTAAGGTTGTGCTAGTATACTAGTGCTAGTACTATAATAATAGTACTATAATAGTACTGCTTTTGCCAAGTCTTTGTTTCCCATTTGTGTCTTTACTCTCTGTCTCTGTATGTCTTGGCTAACCTGATGCCACTTAGGCTGTTGAGATTGGTTTTTTGCAGTTTTACATATGCTTACTCTGTTTCTTTGATGTATAGACATATATTTCTAACTGTAATTATCATTAGAGGAATTGATGTTTAACCACATCTGGTATTTTCAAACTTCTCAGTATTTTCTAATAAGTAAATATGTGAAGTCAGAGGTAGCAAAAGACTGCAATAAATCAAAATCATATGATTTGTGTCAGAAATAGTGCCAGTGACTCACTCTGTGTTGCCTCACTTGTTTATGTTTGGGGTTCAGATAAATTAGTGATGAGAGTGGGAGCCAAAGGAAGCCATAAGATTTCTTCATTAAGAATCTTTGTTTTCCCCATCCAAATAAGCAACATTTCCTCATCCTATAAGATCAAAGAAATTAGGTCCAAAGAGTTCTATTATGAGCCATTGAATAACTGAAGTTGATAAAGAGACACTGATCTCTGTCAGCCAAAAATACACAACCAAGGAGTGTTCAATACTTGCAGAAAAGAAAGGAAGTGATACAAATGGCCATGTATTGGTTACTTAAGTGCCTTTGTCTGTACAGCACTCTGGCAGTACCACAACCATGGTCATGGAAATAATACTTCAGAAGTTATTTAAAAACCTGAAGATACCCATAACGTTCAGTTAGAAAATTAAATGGATCTTTCCCCTGCAATGCCTTCATTTTCTGCCTCTGATGCATCAGTTTTAAACCACTTGACAAAAACATAGATGTACCTTCAAGCAGCAACAGCAGGATTTGCTGTGATCTTTGCCTGAACTTCATAGTTAACCACTCACTTAACACCTGACTAATTGAACACATCACTGAGCACTAGTTCTAAAGCTTGGCTGTGTAACTAATGAAATAATTATCAGTGCCAGTTATCACAAACAGATTATCTTTTCCTTAAAATGGTATGTGTGGGGGGAAAAGGGTTGAAAAACAGAAGATTGGTGAGGAAAGAGAAAAATAAGTTGGTTTTAAAATCATTTTTGCTCGAAGACTAACCTTGCACTTGGGAGATGTTAGAAAACAGTGTGAGAGAATTCACATATTTATGTTTGCTTTGGGTTGTTTTCTGTCTGATGAAGAAGAAATAGAATTTTCTCAAAGTAGGTAACAGGATGATGTTAAAGACTTAAGAGCCTTTTCCATAGACTGAGGCCTTCTTATAAGAGGGGAAAGTGAGGTAAGAGGGTTTGGAGATTGTAAAACACCACCTGGTGAAAGATTGCATGTGCTTCAGGCCCTTTGATATGTAATGCAGGGCTCATGCCCCACCACTTTTACCCTGCTAAAATCAGCTTAACAGTGGAGGTGTCTGTTACTGTTTTGGAATCCTCCAGCCAGAGACATGATGGAATAAATCTACTCTTGGCTCTTCAGCAGGGTTGTTGCCGTCTTAATGTTACCTGCATGTATTTGGTTCACACAGTGTAAGAATGTATTATACAGCACAGATGTTCAAACATTTTTTCCAAGTGAGATATCCCAGCTTGTTGGGGTTTTTTACTTGTAATTGTTAATTACCATCATCACCATTATCATCATCATCATCATCATCATCCTCATCATCATCATTTCTATACTAACTGTATCAAACACATTCAAAGAAATTGTCTTTTCAGATGTGTGTCTCTATGGACACAATATTCCTTTGAGGGAAATATTTAAGCAATTCTGCTTTGCTGTCTATGCAGAAAAGAGTCTAGTCCAAAATATATTCAAGGCTGTCTATGTTCTAATTCCAGCATTCGTCTACTTTACAGCACTGCAAAATGTGTTTGAGCTCAGGGAAGAGTGAGTGAAGAGGTTACTTCCTTTTTGAACATGCATCACATTTATTTTCCTCTTCAGACACTTGCACAGCAACAAGTTTTGTGGGGTTGTTTTTTTTTTTATTTTTTTTTTGTCAGTTTGTAGCATGATCTTGGAAAGACAAGAAGCATCCACAATCTTGCAAAATAGAAAATTAAACTCTGCTAAATTAATAAAACTCACCAAGGTGCTGGTGTTGAATATTCAAATAAATTCAGAAAGCCCTAAACTAAAAGAGATTTAAATGTACCTTCAAGAGTCACAGTCCTTGTGCCTAAATGCTGTTTGTTGGCTGTGGCAAAACTATTTCTCATGTTACTCCCATGAGACTGCAAGAAAATGAAAAAATCCAAACCCCAAAATTAAAAAACAAAACACATAAAAACTTATTACAGCATTCTTGTCCACGAACATGTGACAGACTGGGAAGATTGATGTCTCGAGACATTTTGGGAGGCTTGTGCGTTTGGGGGAAGGGGAGGTCGGGCCTTGCTCTGGTGAAGCGATGCCCTGCCCTGCAGTCCCCATCCCTAGAGCCTGCATCCTAGCCTGGCAGTGGCTGCTGATCCCTGACATACAGGAGGCAGTGTCTCTGGAGCCCAAATGCAGCCCCAGATTGGCCAAATGACTGGAAATCCCAGCTGGGAGAAGGGCCCAGGAAGTTCAAGAGGTATTTAAGGCTAAACACAAGGTGAGCACATCTTGACCCTACCTCCTCTTGGAATTTCTATCAGCTGAGCACTGCTGCAACCCAGTATCCATATATATTCTATATCTTTCCTGTCTTCATCTCCTTCTCTTTCCTCTAATTCCTTCTTAGAATTTTTGAGTAACTTAAAATCGAATGGGCTGAGAGTTCTCTAAGTTGTATGGGCTAAGTTAATGCTTTGAGAAGTGTTTTATGTTGATTGAATAGTGCATGAAATCTTTATCCAAAGTTCTGTGATTTTCCAAAGTTGCCTATAAAGTCTGTTTTTGCTGTTTTGACCTCTTGAGAATATCTTTTCAGTATTTCTCCTGGGTGTCTAACTCAGAGTACATGAACAACTGTAAACACTTTTAAAATCTGCATTCCGCAAGTTTTCTGGGGCCTTCCTGAAGATAAAAACAATTTAACTGCATGATGATGGCAAGATGAGTAATAGGGATGCTGTACGACTGAAAACCGTAGAAGTTCCTAATAAGTGTACTTTCAGTGTATTTACTGTTGTGCTGGACTCCTTCATAAGAATTAACATGTTTATTAATTTTTATTGACATGGATAAGAAAATTGGAATCACACTTATTACTCTCTTCTTTTAATGATACTTTTTCACTGATCAAAGATTTCCAGGAACATAGAAAACTTTTTTTTTTTAATACTGGTGACTGTAGGGAATGTCAAGAAATAAAAGCTTATAAGATTTGCTTTCTGATTATTCTTTAATTACCTATTTGATGCTGAAGTTTTTACAGCCTTCAGAACAAAAATTTGTAATATTAATAGCGTCAAACTCTTTTGGGTCTCAGTCAGTCCTATGGAGATGGAGTTCAGGCAAATTTTCTCCTCCCCACCTAAGCCTCAGTTTTATAAAAAGCCAGCAGTGTAACACGGAATTTGACCAAAATTTGACACCATTAGCATCTTCATGTATGAAAATTCTTATACGAATAATTTTTAAAAATATGAATATAAAGGACTTACAGCTAAAACATCAGTTACTGAGGCTGGAGTACAATGGAAAGAAAAGAGAAACATCTAACTCTTCATCAGCAGCTGACCAGTATTTTGAGTTGGATATTATTTATTGTTCTTTTAAATGTTGCATAAGTTAAATTGGAATGACTGGGCTGTGGCAAAGATTCTATGGTTACTATTTTTAATGTTAATTTCTAATTTTCTAATTTTTACTCTTTAATTCTTTAATTGGATACTACATATAGGAAATTTTTGTTCTGTGTATGTTATTTATTGACCTGTCTGTCATTGAAATACATCTATTATTTCTATAATGTTGATTGTTAATTTTTCCTTTGTTTCAGAACTCAGAATAATTTTCAGTAGTTCTCTTCTTTGTTTCCAGATATTTTACTGTATGCTTTTTTTTATTCTGTGTAGGTTTTCTGTAGTGAAGTATGAATGCTGATTTATCTGCAAGAGACACATGGAGGGAGAAGTCTCATCAGGCACTCAGGGAAGAAAGTACACTTTTCACAAATGAACTGTTAATTTCTTTCCCATTTCGGCACCCATGTACTCAGGGACATTGGAGCAGCTGTGATGAGAATGATGGATGTTCCAAACTGGTTGCCACTGAACTCCTGTAATTTTAAAAGGTCACAGAGTGAAGAAAGTGAAAAACCTCTGCTCTGGCAGAGACAAAGTTACCCTGGCACGGCAATCAAGTCATCAAATAGATTAGTGCTCATATCTTATACAAAATCCTAAAACCATTTCTGAAATACTTTTCCATCACCTGTTTTCTCTTTGCTCTTTAAGAGACTGATTTTTTATAATTGTGCTTTCATGAATCTTGTGTCCAAAATTTGATCTCAATGTATTTGTATACTTCTAATCTCTTGTTTACACGTTATGCATCACTCAAGTATCCAGATAGCGTAAGTATTCCCATACAGTCAAAAAATTCATTCTGTCTTCACCACTCTGTTCTGCATCAGTTCTTGACCTATGATCATAAGAAAGATAATTCAATTAAGATTTTACATTTATTTCAATTGATGTTACCAGTAAATTCGTGGTTTTTTTCAGCACTAATCCTTGTTTGCTCCTAACTGTCAATCATTTTTCTGTGCACATGTTTAAACAGAACAATAGTTTCATGTAGTATCTTACATGAAGATTTTCTTCTCATTACTTTTTTTTTTTATTTATTATGCAGTCACTGAGCCATGAAGGTAATTATTTGCCTAACTCCTGTATAGGTCTCTTTTGCTGATCAAAAAAATATCAGAATACAGACCCCTGATAAATAAGATTCACGTACACAAATACCCTTGTGAGTTTGCAACAGTGAAACAGAAATTTTCTCAGTGTGCAAATTGCCCAGTTCTCACGGGATTCTAAGAACTTTCCAGTGAGAGTCTGATAAGTATCTAGTAAGTGATGACTCAGAGGATCCAAATTAGAGACCTGAAGTTACAAAGAATTCATTTTTCTCTTAGTGCCCACTTACATCTTTGTTATTTTTAATCCATAATGAGTTGAAGCTGTTTCAAGGCTCTTTGTTCCCTATATTCACAGTGGCAGAACTCCTAAAGAATCCTAGACACCCCACCTTTGATGTAGGTAACATTACTTAGCACATCTGGTTTTCTTCCCCTTATGCACAGTAGAGCATTTCTTCTCTTAATCATTACAGATTTTTTTTCCCTAAGACTTTTAGAATTAACTTTTATTGAATTAGGGTGATGGCAACTTTACACAGTATGAAATGAGGATTCACTAATATCCAACACATGGGTTTACTTCTTATGTTTACTGGAAATCTTCTTACACATACATGATAGGAAGGAATTTTCTACAGATGAAAAAACAAACATTTTGTTGTCATTCCGCAGTCCACTAACATATCTTGATTTTTAATTAAATGTAAATATCCAATATTTGTAATTAGTCAGTAATCAATTGAACTTGGATAAGTTCACTAGGAGAAGTAAGTTGTGGAAAAGTATTGTGATGTTCTAAAGTAGGAGATGGTGACCTACCAACCTCAGTACTCTCCACACAGAATTTAAGACATGGTACTGGCATGACAATAAGTGAATAGATACCAAGAAACCTAAAACTAGCTGTTCTTATCACAAGAATTCTTGTGAGATGCTAAATAAGACACAAATGCTAGCAGTACTGTCTCCCATATTCTATGCTTGTCAGCTTGGTTGCTCTAAAAACTGTAGGGAAGAAACATTCTTCAGTGGCCACTGCCATTCATAATTAAACATTTATAAGGTGCAAGAATATAGGAAGGAATTCCTTGAAAGTTTGTGATTGAATTTCATCAAAAAAAGCTACAAGACCTCTTACAACTGTCTGAGACAAAAATATTATCACAACAAACAAAACAAAATCCAGTAAGTAGTCAGTTCCAATCCTTTCCTTCCTCCACATATCACACCTGAAGTAAATGTGTAAATTTCCTGGAAGGAGAGTTTTCATGAAGCAACAGTCATTTAACATGTTTAAAGAGAAACAAAGGGGGCTTGAAGTAGAGACTGGGGAGTTTAAGATACCCTGAGGTGAGTTGGATTTATTAATGAAGATTTCCTGCAAGACATTTCCTGGCTGCAAAAGAAGTATACGAGGTATGCACCCTGAAGACCCAGAGGAAGAAAGTAATGCAGTCTGTTCACACCTGTATTCTGGCCATTTCAATGCAATTTCATACAAACAGAACTGGGGTGCTTCCAAGAGAAGCCATGGGTAAAGATCCTGCCTCCAGAACAGCACAACATTACATCAAAGTAGCTCCACCCAAAGATCTTTTGGATGTGTGATCACCAAAAGGTGGAGAAAGGGAAGAGAAATAGTGATGAGAAGCCAGGAGAAAGGGAATGTGGAATGTTATTATAAGTTTGCTAGTAATGGTTGCACATACTTAAATCAAGAGATTAATTATCATCTTTCTTAGGTTTGTTGAAGTGGAAGGGTGCAAAATAACATCAGATAAATTTCACTCAAACATAATGTTTATCTGTCTGCTGTTATACTTCCATGCACTATTCACAACTGGGAGCTCATTTTTATAATAAATTTAGTGCTGCTGGAAGTACAGAAACAGCTAAAGAGACACCAAAGCAGTACCAATTCAATGGATTAAAGTAAAGTACCGCTTACGAATCCAGACAGATTTATAATTTCTGAACACTAATAAGGTACCTGGATAAAATCCCCACCACTAGCTTGGCTTTGTTAATTCAAAAGCATAAATTCATGCTTAAGAAATAATTTCCCTGGCAAGGATGTATCAGAAGACACCATAAGGAATCAGTACTAAAAAGCTTCTTCAGAAGACTAGAGTCTTTCTACTGAATATTTTCACAAGTATACATACATCAACATATATAATCCAGTCTAAGACGGGATAAATTAAATTTAATGTAAAACTAGATTTTTTTTTTTTTTTTTACAGTGTCCAAAGAGTGTCACAAGATGGGAAAAGGTCTGGAGAGGAAGCCTTATGAGGAGAGGGTGAGGTCACTTGGTCTGCTCAGCCTGAAGAAGGGGAGACCTCATTGCAGTTACAACTTCTTCATGAGAGGAAGACCGGGGGCAGGCATTGATCTCTTCTCCCTGGTGACCAGTGACAGGACCCGAGGGAATGGTCTGAAGCTGAGACAGGTGACGTTTAGGTTGCATATCAGGACAAGGTTTTTTACCCAGAAGGTATTGGTCACTAGAACAGGCTTCTCAGGGAAGTGGTCTCAGAACCAGCCTGACAGAGCTCAAGTGTTTGGACAATTCTCTCAAGTACATGGTGATTCTTGGGGTATTCTGAGCAGGGCCAGAAGCTGGACTCGATGACCCTTATGGGTCCCTTTGAACACAACATATTCCATGAGTCTATAGGTCTGTGACAGAATGATAATTAATATAAAATATCTGATGTAAATATGTAGATTCTTATTATTAGCCCAAAATTCTCTTTGCTGAGGAAGGGCTCAAAACTTTCTTTGTGTCAGTAGATTAACGACTAATTCTGTTGTATCACCTCCTTTTTTCAGAAGGATTTTACTAAATCTGGAAAAAGAATGAGAACTTTAACAAAGATGGTGAAAGACATTCCACAGTTCAAACAAAATGAATGATTAGCAGAGTGACCCAAGAGGGTACTATAATAGAAATCTATGAAATTAGGGAATTACAAAAAAGTAAATGTGGAAAAAGATAAAAATTAAGAAGCACACAAAGAAATTATAAAGCATCAGCTAATAAAACAGCAAATATGAGTACTTTTTCACACAGTGTGTGAGTAAACTGTGGAATTTATTGTCACATAAAGGGAAAGACGCAAACTAGAGAGCAAAGAGTAATTAGACTCATTTATTGAAGAAAAAACTTCCAGGATCTCCCTAAATTGTTTGAGATAGAAGGTTATATTTACTGTCTGTAAATAGGACAAAAGTATTACTCTTGCTTTTTTTCACTAAACATCTGCTATGGGTAATTCTCAGAGAGTCTTGGGGTAGATGAAAACTCCATCTGACCTCATGTAGCTGCTGTGCACATGCTCCCTGTAAATCAGGGAGGCTGATCTCATGGCCCAGCAAGATACCTCATCGGTTCATTTCCTTCAGGTCCACTGAGTGGATTCAGAAAGTACTCGGTTTCCATGGCACCTAATTTCACCAGTACCCAAATTAATCCTCATGATTCAGTGGAAAATACTCAGCTCACACAAGTCCTAAACTTTCCTTCACATGCGGGTATCCAAAGGGTCACTTAGTAGAAATTTGTTATTTAGTTTAAATGCTTTCAGACATACAAGAAAATGGTTTAGTACATGATAAATTGTCATGGGAGGGCAAACTGTGATCATCAAATCACCATCAATGCTTCTTATTTAGCTTTTTCCTTACAGCTTTGCTAATCTTAAGGTTTCTGCAATAAAGACTCAAGAGGTTTTACAGGAAGCTGTATTTGCTTCCCTGCTCCCTGTCTTGTGCATTGCTTTTGGGACTGAGAAGAAATAGGATAATTTCAGAAACAGTTCCATGTAAATGAGAAATTTACCTCTGATTTTTTTGAGACTCAGAGATTAGTAGATTTTATTACCGAGTTTTTGTATTTGTTGAAAGGTTTTGCTAGTAGCTCATTTTACCTGTACAAAATTAGGTATACTTAGACTTCAGAAATTAATTTAATATGAAACTTTGCAAAGGAAGCGTCTTCCTATTTCCAACAGTTTTTGCAACTAGATCTCTACAAAACTGTATTGACTTTCTGAAATAGAGTTTGTACCTGAAAGACCCCAGTTTTCCCAAGGTCAGATTGCTCTGTGAACTCAGATATGATTTATGCATGGTAGCATAGATCAAAAGTGTGTCTGAAGAAGGACATAATTATATGAGACAAAATATGAAAAAATAATGAGATCGTTTCCTATTCAGGTATCTACATACAGGTCTTAATCCTTTCCAGGGAAAGGAAGATCAAAACCATGAGTGTCACAGAGTGTTTCAGATCCAATTTTATGTCTTATCCTCTTGATTCTGAAACAAGGCTTCAAAAATAAATAATTTAATTAATTAATTTTGGACTACACTGACCTTTTCTGTCTGAGAAATATTAGGATGTAAATTAAGACGCAGTTAAATATAAAAGTATAGTTTTATGTCAGATGTAAATACAGACTGAATAGGATATAGCACCTGGATGAGCACAATCTTGAATACAGTAAAAATTGGTGAAATGTATGAAAATCTCAATCCTGTGTAACTACATGAGAGTAGATAAGCACATATCAAAGGATTTTGTTATTATAACTGAAAAATATACACTTTTTCATTCATGACACTAAGGCAGTTCTTAAAATCTTGTTAAGTACAGTGTGACTTTAATATTGAGCATTAAGAACACACTAAACCTTTAAAGAGGACAAGTTAAAGTCAGATGCAAGTTATAGTAAGACAAACATAACTTTCTAGTAAGAAAAGTTTGAATTCCCAAATCTGATTAAAAGAAGGTGAGATGGAGTAAATCCAGAGTGGATTTGGACAATGGAGTTTAAAAACATGAAATATTCCCTTATACCTCACTCAGATACTGGCATACTTGCTCACTGTGTCTCCCCACCACCATCACCGGGTTCCCTGGGTCTCCAGTCCCCAGATGGGAGGTGGATGCTCACCCAGAGAATTTGAGCAGAAAGTTTTACCAGTTCACACTATGCTTGGGGATCACCAACATTTAAATCCGCGCATCTCTGGGACCTTTCCCTGCTTCCCAGTTTTCTTCTCCAGCCACGGTCTTCACCTTCTGCTTCTTGTAATTCCTTCTCTCCTTGCCCTTCTTTTTCCCTCCATCCCCGACATGCTATTTTTTTTCCCCAAGACCACTTCTTCCTTTTGGGAATCTCTCTTCTGTGCAGCACCTCTTCTTTCCAGGACCTTACACCCCCAGTTTTCCCAGTCTAAACAGTCTAGGTAAGGAAGCAAACCATCTCTCTTTAAAATCTTTTTTTTCTATTCATAGATTGAGAATGTGACGCTTTTGTTTAGTCCAGGTGTTACAAAAATGTATAGACAACCCATACCAGCTGCAGCTGCAGCTGCACTCTTCCCAAATACATACAGACAATTGCCTTCTGCCTGGTAGTATTCACAATTTGAGCCACATGTTTACCTACGTTCCTGCTGAAGTTGAACAGTTAGTGCTATCCAACTTAGAAGAAAGAGCTGGCAGGGACAATAATGTTTTATGTTGCGAGCATCTGCTATTCCGTCATAACTGAAAATATGGCACACCTAAAAGTTTGACAGTAAGAGAATAAATTAATAACATCAGATAGTATAAAATATATAGTTACAGAACATTAAACTTGAAAGGATGGCTCATTTTCTTACTTCACCCTCATGGACAGAAGAATTAAACCATATATTCACTTGAACTTTATCCAGACGTTTTCATATCATATGACTGCAATTATGAGATTTCCCTTACTTTTCCTGAAAGATTTTCATAGTCTAATATCTTGGAATGTAACTCTGGCACTGATGAAATTTTTTTTCACATTGATACAGTGAGGGCTATTGATAGTTGATGTCACACAATAATCCACTTCAAGCCTGGCTGGTTTTGGCTGGCAAAATTTATGATATTGAAAACATAAAGTTACTTTTTAAGCAGATGCTCATTTCACATTCAGGCACAGCACAGATGATTAGAATTGTCCTTTACGGGCTAAAGACTACAGAAATCCGTGAAAAAAAAAAATTTGCAGTGATCTCATACACTGAAGAGACAAGAACCAAAACTGGATATTTTGTGTATAAATCACTCTTCAATGAAGTGAAATCATACACAAAAGTCTGACACAATAATTCTATTCCATCTGCTTGGCATTGTCAACTTTAAATATTAGAAATCTCATGAAATGTTAGTCTATATAAAGTAATCACTGCCACTAATTTCCAGTAAACTTTTCTTCTCACCTCAAGAGCTTGAAATTCATGGAATTTTTCATTTTATCATTAATGGTATTAGTTTAACATTTTAACATCTAAAACTTAGTTACCCAGAAGGAGGCTCAGCATACAAGCTAAATACTGTGCAATAAAAGGGTAGCTGTCTGCACACAGGAAAAAAAAAATTGCATAGGAATTAGTCAGAACTTTTGTACCCATACCTCCACCCTTTGGAAGTTCAAAACAGAGTCCACTTCCAGGAGTCCACATCTAGCAAAAATGGAAATTACTTTTTTCACTACATATATATGATTAAAGAAAGTAGAACTTTCTCCAGGCAGCCTTTTCCTTCGAGATGTGGCCCTGTAATTTATACTTCTCCAAAGCATTTCTCACATTTAGACTATCAAAAGTAGCTTGAATCAAGACTGAGATTCTGTCCATCCAGTGGAAGATGGAAAACTATAAAAATTAAAAAAGCACAAGGCAGATTGGCTCTGTATCCTTCTCTAAAACAGAGCTGTTAAAGTGAGGGTATGATACTGTTACTGCATGGTGCTATGCAGAGTACAGGACAGGACAAGGGCTCATGGCTGGAAGAGAGTGTGTTTAGATTAGGTATTAGGAAGAAAATCTTCCCTGTGAGGGTGGTGAGGCACTGGAACAGCTTTCCCAGAGAAGCTGTGAATGACCCACCCCTGGCAGTGTTTAAGGGCAGGATGGATGGGGCTATGAGCAACCTGGCCTAGTGGAAGGTGAGAGAGATTCTACCATAAAAATGTATGAATTTTCATTTCAGCATTATTTTTTAAAAGCACTGCACACATTTATTTAATGCTATTTACTTCTTTCCTTTTTCTTTTTCTCTTTTTTTCTTCTTTTACATATTGCCCAATTTGTAAGGGGAAAAAAGTTGAAAATTGTAAACTTGGCAAGAAAGGGGTTTTGGTAATTTTCTTTCTAACAGTATGTCATGTGTTGTACAGAAGAACCATCTTTTGACACATTATCTAAAATGTGTGCCATCTTTTAATTCCTTCTCCAATGACTTATGCCATCTGTCTGGAGTTGTAAACACCACTTGGGATGGAAAAATAAGGAAAAGAAGAAAGAACTATGAAATGAAAGTATCAAAATATCAAGATCGTAATATCAATATTGAAAGATATAAGAAAATTTACAGGAGATCAACATAATTTATTAGCAATACAGATATACAGGTGATATGCAGGAAACAAGTTTAAGAGAAAAAACAGGATTCAATAAAGGAAAAAAAGTACTGAAAAATCTAGTGAAAGAAAGAATAAAAAATCCAAATATGTGTTCATTTAATATAGGGGCATTACAATGGCTATATTATGGAAAGTGGATATAACATCCTATTTTTTATGTGTTTCAGACACTATTACAAGAAAAATAATATTGGAAGGGATTTACAGGTTAAAAAAAATAGTTTCTACTTGTTTTAGAAATATTTTCGTTCTTAAATCCAGGTAATTCTCTTTAGAGAAATGCTCACAGATCAATTTGAAACCATTTGAGAAGTCATCACAATAACTAAACAAAGTTGACAGCCTGCATCTTAAACCTTTCTGGAACTTCAAAATACCTCATATATTTGTAAAACATGAACATATTGGCAATGGCTTTTTTTTAAAATCAAACATATCTATGCAGTTTCTGTGCCACAGCAAATCACAGCTGATTATATCAAATTACAGTATGTGTTGATGTAACCATAGCAATAATTAAATTCATTCTTGAAACTTGTAGGATATACGGATTCTCCAGACTGTTCAAACATTTGTTCTAAAAGTGCAACATTTTCTTTTTAAAAATCACTTATTTTTAAAGAAAATTCAGAGCTTTTATAGAATGTTCAGACACAAAAGGAGTTGTTCATATAGAGTCTGGTCTAATGTACTTATTTCATGCACACATTTCTCATTTGCTCTTAATCTATCTGAATTAAGCACCATCTATTGTGCTTGCTACGCATGATGCCTGGCATTTATCAATTCACTACACACTTACATGCGGCTTTAAAACTTGATCTGGAAGATATGAGCAGCCATTCCCCGTGGACCAAAGAGTCAGGACCTCTCTGAAATAGAACAGGAAGTGACAAATTAGATTGGTTAATTATAACCACGAGTGTAGGTTATTTGTAATCTCAATAAAACATGCAATAGTATCTACACCAGGTAGAATTTAAATTTACCCTTTCAAGGAAGAGCCATGACCTATAATTTGCCTTTATTGTGCAGATAATGGAAAGATCAGGTGATAAGGCTGAAGACAGAATACTCAGATGTTAATAATAAGTCTTTTATTTCACTTTGCTATGAGAATTTTTGAATGACAATATTTAGGATATGTTGAACAGTTATACTAGCTCATAGCATTACGACTGCTGTAAGGGATGTAAGGATAAATATATAGGTATTTGTTAAGTAATGCTTAGACACTTTAAGAGTGGAAGGCAAGATAACCATGAGATCTCTGGAAATGGAAATATGGGATAGCTTTCTAGAACATGCTTTAGTTTAGTGTGATGAACAGAAGAGCAGTCACAAGGGTTTTGGAGCCAATTCTCGCTTAATTTTGTGATCACTGCAAGCATCTCAAGCCCAAATGTAACACTGCATCTAATGATAATTGTTTTTATAAGCTTCCATATGATAAGTGGCTGAAGAAAAATCCTCATTGTATAGAGAATAATACAACGAGAAAGGGTTATCTATTCTGACAAAAATTGTTACATGCAATTACTTTGAAACATAGCATGATGTAGGGAACAATTCAGAGTGGGAGAGTACACAGGTTCTTCTTTTGATCTTTTTGGCTTACCAACTAGACTGTCCATGAATCAAAAAAACCACTCTGGCCAGAATTTTCAAATTTGTTTTCTTAAGATGGACTACTAAAATAATGGCTTAATTTTGACTTTTCATAAATATTCCAAAATTTTCAGCACCTCTTCCTGAAGTTTTAATGCTATTGATTTCTTTTAACTACATTTCAAACTGAAACAACTCTAGAAACTGAGTCTGTAATGTATAGTAACAGTAGTAAGGAGGGTCTCACCCTCCAAAGAAGCAGTCTTCTAAAGTCTAAAATTCACAAGAGTGGCATTCTTACTTTCAGTATTGGAGATCTAGCTATCATGTTATTAATTGCTAAAGTGGTTAAAGAGTAGTTATCAGGTAGAGTAGAAAAATAAATAAATGAACCAGTGTGCTAGAGTTAGTGCATCTTACAAGGCTAAGTAAAGGAGTGGTTTGTATCCATCACAAAATGACATTATAAATCTTTGTACCTTGCAAGGCAATGACATGAAAAATTAGACTGAGCAAGCCAGAGATACAATATTTGTAAGCCTCAAAGGAAAGGTTAATGCAAGTTAAATATTGACATGTCAGCAATAAGGATTATAGCAATTATAAATTTGCACTAATGCCAGCTGCTGTTTAATTATTATGTGACACTGACAGGTCAGTTTGGAAGATTGACAGCTGAAGGCATTTGCCGTATAGGAATTATTCAAGATCTTTGGAACAGGCTCTGATTTCAGTTACACCGGTTTAATTCTACACACAGGAATTTCCTAGAGTCAGGAGAGGTAATTTACATTTCCAGTGGCAAGAGCAGAATCTGCTATGATACATCTTATATTCCTTTTACCTAGAGTCAGGAAAGTGAAGTAGTAGTTATGCTGTAAACACACAATACCAACCTTCTCTCTTCTTTCGTTCAAGTCACTCTTCTAGGAACTACACCAGAACATATATAAATACTGCTGATTTCTGCCTGATAAAAGGGTGGGGAGTAAGTAAGAAATGTGCATTTCTACTCTAAAAGGGAATGCTTTCATTATTCTTAGTAATAATCATAAATCTTGAGCTTCTGGGATGTGCCCGGAAAGAACAATTGTGTAGATAATGAAGGAGAATTTCTCTCTTTTATAAGTTAAAAAAAAACAAGCAATGATTAAAACAGAGGAGTATTTCTGTAGTACAGGGAAAAGAGTAGATTGAATTTCTCTGTTGAAATATACTGTGTCTGATTAAATTAGTTCTCTGGAAAAATTAATTCAATGGCTGCCATTTTGCTGCACTTACATTGTTCACTAAGCAATCTTGACATCTAAAAGCACACTGAAATTATGGCAGTAAATGCCTGCAAATGATCAACACAAAGCCCATGCATCAATTAAATTCTAATTAAACATTAACAGACTGAATGAACAGGATTTAACTTGTGGAGAGGTCTTATCTTACTCCATCCACACACTGGTGCATTTCTAAAAGTCTCTTTAAAATAGAAAGTTGTGACAGTCCTATCTTTTCTCCCTGAAGTTCCATGAAAAATAAACCAACTTAGTGATTTCAATGGGAGAAAATTAAAGCAAGTGTTGTCACTTTTGAACTTTCTAGATCACTCCTTTTCAGTATCTAAGTAAATCAGGAAACCTGTCCCAAAGCCCCATAGAATTCCTGATAAAGCTGCAGTTTTCTGACAGACCTCTGTGGTTTGGGGTAGTTATTGATCTGTTTACCTACAGTAAGATATGTTTAATTTTGAATACAGGCAATATGTTGAAGTTCAACATCTTCTTAAATACTTTGCTTCAGCTGTCTCAGACTATTTGAAGGAGCTGCTAGCTGAATCTCAGCTGGTAAGTGAAATGACATTTCAGTTCTCAACAACCATTTTTGCTTCCAATCCCTCAGTTAATGTTATACAGAAAAATACGCGGGCTTGGGTTTTTTGCCTTATTTTTTTTTAACTGAACATTATAAATTTTATGGAAAATTATTGCTAGAGGCTTCTATATGCTTCTATTTCTACATTTTGTTTTTTCTTACATCCAGTCTTATGCATTCACTGGTGTCATGGAATCACGGTTTTAACCCTTAATAGGATTCACTACACCTCTACTTGAATTCTAATCTTCAAGCTTAATTCAAATGTTACATTTAATTTCTGGTAACATGAAACATATTAGCATGATTAAACTCTAAAGTATATGACTTTAAGCAGGAATTGTTGGCATTTTTTCTTCACTGAAAATTGGATCTTTCACTTGTTAAAAGAAATTTAAAAGTAAACTCCAAGAAATTTCACATTCAAACATATTTCATGTTAACATTTTACACTTACAAAATCAAATCCCCTACAGCACAAGCACCTCTGAACTTTAAATTTAGGCCAAAATTCTAGTGGAATTTAGAGTGGAAGGCACGACATGTTTCTTATTGTAAGGAAGCATGTTTACATCGAGCTCTTAAAAGAAGATTTTTGTTCCCTGGCCTGAACAAAAAGAGAATGAATAGTTACAGTCAATGGATTCCTTAAAAAAAACACACTCCTTATCCTAATGTAGACATATCCTGTAGTGTCATTCCGTTATGTTCTTCACAATAAGTGAAGAGATAAATTGAGATTTCTTTATGGCAGTATACTAAGGCAGCAATACCACCCTGCAGCAACTCCCAAGACCAAGGATGTGACTGAGTCAGGGTCTTTTCTCCAGACTTTTCTTGAGCTTTGGAGAAGAAATACTGGTGATCCTACACTGCAGTGGTTAAACAGATTATTTTAAGAGCTTTCATGTGATCAAAATGTAACCAGGCTTTGTATTGTTATGAGTTTCAGTGTTAGTAATTAGCCTAATATTTCTAAGTTTGTTGATAGAATGAAGCCAGAGCCCTCTCCTATCAGATCAAAAATAGATTAATCAGATGGCTCTGCCAGTTCTTTTTCTCCTGCACCAAAACTAACAGCATCATCATTTGATTTAAAACAAATATATTTATAAGTGTACTTTAAATTAAGTGGAGCAGACAGTATTTTTATTATAATGTTTTCTGGATTTGAATACACAAATCCAATTTGCACAGAAAACTAAAGACATTTCTCCAGTTTGAGGAGTTACAAGGGAATTATGGCATACATTTCAAGGACACAAACTTATAAAAGATTGACCGATCTCAATTATGTTGTTAATTCCTGAGTGTGCTCATACGAAAAAAAGTCATAACGAGATCCAAGGGGTTTGGCAACTGAGTGCTTCAGCACCTGGCATTGTACATGGTCTGCATCACAAGCAGGCAGAAAGTAGAATTCTGCGGTTTTTTATATACCATAGATGTGTGTATGTATATATATTCATTTATTTATATCTATATAACAGTAGCAGTAAATACCACTATGAACTTTCCAGGGCAGGGAAGAAATTTGATTTATGTCCAGTTTGGAAGACAATTATAAATAAAACCGGTTTCAGAAAAAGAATTTGTTTGTTTTTTTGATGTAAAGGTCATTAATCTCAAGCAACCATAAGCATGTCTTTATTGTTCTTCCAATCTTCACTTGGTTCCCCAAGATTGAAATATGTTTTTGCTTGTTGTTTAAAGAGCAAGTAGACCTCTGTTATTTGGTACTTCTAGGATTAGCACCACTTTCCAATCTAGTTAAATGAATTTACCTTGAAACAAAACCAAATTGTTGCTGTCTTTGTGGTTTTAATGCCAAGAGCAATTTGTCTTTTTTTAGACAAAATTTTAGCTTTTAAAAACGACTAAAAAAATTTAATATATTTATATATTTCTGCAAATAAAATGGGATCCAAAAGGATGAGATATATTCCTTAGAGATTTTTTTTTTCCCTCTAGAAAAAAATGCTCTACAGAAATCTGGGAACTGCTAGGCTGGTTCATATCTATCATGTCTCTAATCATGTATGCCCTCTGAAATAGTATCCAACACCAGTTTGGAGATGTCACATTATCTACCCCACTGCCATTTTCCTAAGCAAGTAGAATCTTCTCCTTTTCATTAAGACATCCCAATTCTACGAGCTTCTGAGGTTATGTCTCAAAGTCAGGATGGCAAGAAACTCCCAGGAATCTTTCTTGAATTGATGCATTGCACCTGTAATGTGCACAGGAAATTCAAATAATCCACCCTACTGTGAATTAATTAGTACTTTTTAAATTCTGTTTGACATTATGCTACCACTTTGCTAGTCACATAAACCTTTAATATTTTCTTGTGGCTTTCTCTGGATTTGACCATTCATGAAATACTTCCTGAGCTTCAAAGCTACATTGTTAATATTCAAAATATTCACAAAAATATTAACACTGGACTTTTCATGGAGCTTTGAAACTCTGTACTAGCAATCTGATCTGTCACAACTGACCATTTACCATCTAGTTTTTTTTTCCTCTTGCCATTTATGAGAGATTTCTGAGTAAGGGTTTGTTCCAGTACATAATTATTACTTTGCAATAATATTCAAAGGATTCCAATTACTTATCAAACTTGATAGATCTGATATCCTGGCAGAGACACTCAGCTTCAAAAAAAGCAAAATTGTTAAACACAAACTTCTTAAACCAACTTGGGTCTCACTAAAGTGGAAAGAAAAAGGTTTTTATTCCCAGATAGCTTTTCAGCTTTATTGTGAGATAGGAAAAAAAAAAAAAAA
>VZRN01000467.1:2850879-2861181 GCA_013397935.1 Dasyornis broadbenti
CCTTCCTTCCGCCCCTTCCTTCCGCCCCTTCCTTCCGCCCCTTCCTTCCTTTCTTACCTTAAAAGACAAATAAAATGCTTTCGAGCCCAGGCATGTGAAAAGCACTTCTATAACCTGCTAATTTCATTAAGGTCTGGACAAAACAGCAACAAATTACTTGAGCTTTTGTTCAAAACAACAGCTGTGGCATTGTCGCAATTTTGTTTCATACAATCATTCCGTGGCTAATGCATTCCTCTTGAATGCAGTAATTTACACTGAAATGTCTTCAGCCTGACAGGGTTTATAGCCACAATCTGAATTCCAGGAACTGAAAGTCTGAGCTGCCTAGCCCAAGCCCCACAGAATAGGCTTAGCAAGTAATTCAGAACTAGGTATGTAGAAGGTATGTAAGACATCCAGGCAAGTAGTACCAGACAGGAGTTAACAGCATTGCCAGCCATGATCCTGTGGCAGGGATGGGCTGCACTGGGCATGCAGATGAGGTAAATGGGCAACTCACTAAATCAATTGTTATCTCAGCTCTCCTCCTGCAGCTGCGGAGGTTTCAGATCTCTCTTTGGTTATGCAATCCATGTCCTATATCTAACTCAGATTTTTAATGCCTGCTTGGGCTTTATTCAGCTGAAGAGTTTCATTCTGATAACTTTTTTTTGCTATTTAGGAGGAGAAAAGATTATAAGAAAGTCAACCTCACTCCCACCTCCCTCTTTTCCCCCAAAAAAGAATGGCTGCAGGAACTTGTCTTTGCACATCCTATTTAGACTTTGCTAAGATTCACTGGCCCAGAAAGGGAAGATTAATCCCTTGCACTGTCATTATGTCATTTGCGTAGAAGAGGGAGAGGGGTCTAAGCGTTTTTTCTGTATTTTACCATGTTTCTTTTTTGATGGCCGCCTCTGTCTGTTCGTGGTTATTGTGTGGGATGTTCTGCTTGTTTTGCTGGCTACTTATAACCTCTGCCTTTCTATGTCTTCCTTTTATGGTTGCTTTGCTGCATAACTAAGTACTAATACAACTTATACCCTTCAGTTTGGGCTTTATCTGATTTAACCCCTTAATCATTAACTATTCTTTCCTCTCTTTGGCACACAGCTTGCTTTACTTCTGTCTTGATTGCTGCACCTATTTGAACAGTTATTCCCTACCCCCTTAGTGCCTGGTTACGCTCCTTGTCTCTCTTCCCTCAGACACAAGTGGACCTTTGTTGTCTTGTCATAGTTGAGATCAAGGGACTTCAATTTCTGCAGTCCTTAATCAATGAGTTACAGGACAGTCACTTGATTAAGGAGTGTGAACTTAGGACCTATAATGTGTGACAGTACCCATGAAGTTTGTCTATATCCAGAAAAAGGTTATGCTATTCTTACAGCTAATGTGACAGTTTTCTGATTTTAAAAATATATGTATTCTAACTATGCACCCTTTCCCACCCTTTTCCACATCCTAGTGATTTTAAAACATTAAAACAGGAAATATATGATAATAACAATTTCTCTAAATAGTTCAATATTTTAAAAATTGTTATGTAACCTCCAGTTTCTTTTAAAATGATTTTATACTGTGTTGTATTTCTTACATTTACAGGATAAGAATAACTCGTCTCTGGAAAAAAATATTAGATTTATGAATGTATGCATATTAAAATAGATCAGAGAGAGACAAAAAGTGAGTTAGAGTTGCAGTAAAAAGACTTTGGTAAATAAGTATCATATCACTTTTCAGGCAAAGACAATTATTAATGGAAAAATATTGAACTACACTGAACAAAGATTTATGAATGGAACTGTACATGTGGCAAAATGGATTTCACCTGCTTTCGTAGGAGAGTTTGGACTTTCAAACTGTGTCTGGGCAAATAGCCATTTTGAAAGGCTTTTAAACCATCTCAACAGAATGCAAATCAAGCAAAATGTGAAACTGGTACACTAGGTACAGAAAATATTTAAGCTTTGTGCAGTATTCCATTTTATCACAACACTGTAGTATTCTTCACTCACCCATAGTATTTCAGAATGATAACACTAGTGCATCTGAACTTTTCCTATTAACTGTAGGTTGATCAGCTTTGCCTTGGCAGCAGCATTTGTTTAATCAGCCTGCACTGACATTTTGTGAAAGGCTCTTGTGCCACAGTATCCCGAGAGTGTGGTCCCTCTGGATTTTATTCTTGTTTGATCATTGCTCAGATGCGCCCCCCACCCCATTACTCCTTAAGCTATGCTCTGTGTTTTTTAACTGATGGTATGTAAGCTGACATAGCAGCTGAAATGACAGGCAAACAAAGCCACAGAAGCCCCTCTGCTTACAGCCAGCCTCATCCTTGACAGTTGCCCTTGTCCTCCTAATTTTAGCTGTCATGCCAATTGGATTTGAGGGCCAAAGCACAGACAAAATCAGTAATACAGAAATATTGTTCACATTTTATGTTCACATTCCTGTTTACAAGGAGAAAAGGTAGAAAGAAATCATGTTGCCCAGTCAAGTTTGAGGATGTGGAGGTCATTTTGCTGGTAGATGTATTCACATGGAAAGAGCACTACTAAGTCAGTCTGTGGAATAAGCTGATCAGACTGCACATTAGAGATGAAGGTTTTCTGTAGTAGCAAATTATGACTGTATTCCTATCAGCAGGAGCAGCTTCTACAAACCTCTCTGGTGACTGAAAAAATACATGTTAATTTGCTTCTGATGAGCAATGTAGCAACTGTTTCCTCACTCCATCTTTCTTCTAAAAGTTTCTTATATAGATTTTGAAAATTAATTTGGATACAATTTGTTTCTAATAATTCTTATGGTTTTCCAGCAGTGCATCTCAAAAGCATCATTTGCTCGGCAAATATTTTTATACTCATTTAAATATATTGTGTGTATTATATACTTACATATATGTCTCTACTTAAAATTCAGTAACTATTTCTTTTTATTTTCATATTTACTGAAAGCTGTAAACACAGTCTATTTTAAAATAAAATGTTCACTTTTATAAGAGTGATGTACGTAAAATGCCGTGTTTCAGGTAGGCAGATGAAGAATACAATTACAATTTCATTCTCGTTAAACTTACTGTACTCAGGAAATTCAATAACTCTGTGCCATCTAACATGAAAGTGTCACTTGAGATCCTCTTACCAGAAGAAACAGGAAAATTGCTATTGCTGCAAGTGAAATTAGACAGGAAGAAAGTCAAAAAAATTAACATGAAATACAAAGTAATCACATTTCTGTATATTCTGTTCTGTCTCAGCCACCAATTTTTTCTAATTAACCTGCTGAGTGAAGTGGTATTTATTCATGACATGAACTCATGCAAAAAAAAAAAAAAGAAAAGAAAAATATGACTTGTGTCATTGGAGACTTCCATAGAAATTTCCTGGTTTTGAAAGAACTAGAAAACCTCTTGTATCTGTTAGTCTTAGAAATTTCACAAGGAACTAGAAAATTAGGATTATTTTATACATTTTATTACAGAAAAGCTATTGACCAACTCTAATTCATCTTCCTCTGTGTTGTAATCCTAATGAGTTTGTGTTTACACATGGTTTTTGTTCCTCAATAAAATATACAAAAGAAACAAAACCAAGTCTTGAACTGTTCCTTCCCCATCTGCCTACAGAACTGTCATCTCAATCAGTGACTGACACGTTCATGTGTTTCTGAAAATCCAAGAAACACGGAGATTAGCAATTGCAGGCATGCTTGGTATAAGACAGATTCAGCTTTTATCTATATCATGGTAACAATATGCAATCTAGATCCAAGTTTTTACTAAAGTGCTATCATTCTGTTGTTTGTTTGTGCAGTTTCCTGATTGCTGTTGCATGCTTCTGAGTGAGACCACTATTGAAATCAGAAATAATGATTCAGCCAAAGGAAAGGTGCTTTGTTGTTTCAAAGTACTTCGTAGAGGTAGCCTCATGTGCCTGGATTTAGTTATTTATGGCAGAGGTCTATAGAGAAAGCTATTTTATGGGTAACAGGTAAATTGTATGGGTAATTTTGAAGTGGCAAAGATACAAGATCAGAAAACAAAGTGGCAAATTATCCATTAGAAAGAAGGATTATAAAGAAACTATGACTCATATGATCAAAGTTCTAATATGGTCATGGTGCTGATTGATTCTTTCTTATATTATGCCAAATTAGGAGCCTATCCCTCAAACTCTATGGATTTGATAATTATTGGAATCAATGGATTTGCAAATGTATAACTCTGCAGTAAGAGAGCAAAGATTTTCATTTTCCTGTCTATATATGATCTAAAGGATTCAAAGAAGTGGGGGTTTTTTTTGGGGGGGGGGATTATTTGTTTTTTGGGGGTTTGGGGTTTTTTTGTTGTTTGTTGGTTTTTTCTTTGTCTTACTTTGACCCTAAAATACAAGGGAAGAAACAGTCCTGCCCACTTGAATAAAAGCTGTTGCAAGACAGCTGATGGTAGTAACAGCTTAAACCTTTCCTTTCAGCATTCTTGTAAGCAGAAGACAAGAAAACACAAAGAATAATGAAAATCCTGGGACTTTCCTGTTATGATTCGTTTTTCTGCAGAGTACCATATTTTCAAAGAATAAATCTTTTTATCAGCATGACCAAAATACACCCACTTAAACCATACATGTATTTTTCTTTTAGAGACAAAACTGTCCAAGTTGAGTGATCATGAATGTTTCTAGCAGTTCAGATATTATTACTCCACCAAACCTTTCTCTTAAGGACTCTGATTTAACTTGAAAAAAGAACAAAAATAGTTTTTCACTAATTTCTTTTATTTTGTTTTAAATGCTGTCCAGTCCTTGAGAATCTGATGAATTTCCTTTTAAACTCATAATAACTGAGTTAGACAAGGTATAACAGAACTGCTGCCTTAAGTTCCAGTTATATGTAGGGTTATATTATGAATAACTACCATGCCCTCCTAGCTCACAATTCATCTACCTGAACATTCAATAATGCCAGAGATATCTAATACAACAGTGTCTTAAACCAAGGGGAAGGGAGAGGAAGCCTCACTGCCACATTTTTTAAAAGTACTTTTCATATAAAATCATAGGATATCTCAAGTTGGAAGGGATCAACAAGGATTGAGTTCAAATCTCTGTTCCTCACAGGAGTACCTATAACTAAACCAAATGACTGAGTGTCATCCTGACATTCCTTGAATTCAGACTGGTGCCATGCCCACTTCTCTGAGGATCTTGTTCCAAGGACTGACCATCCTTTCAGTGAAGACGTTTTTCCTAATAGGCCAGCCTGGACTTCCCCTGATGCAACTTCATTCTATTTTCTCATGTCCTGTCACTGGTCACCAGACAGAGGAAATCAGCACCTGCCCCTCCACTGACCTCTTGAGAAAGCTGCCAGCTGTGATGAAGGCTGAACTCAGCCTTCTCTTCTCCAGGCTGAACAAACCTAGTGACCTCAGGTGCTCCTCATTTTGTTCCTTTTATTCTGGAGGAGCAAGCAGCAAACAGAGTGGTACAGTGGCATGAATGATCCCACTAGGAGGGCTTGTCCGTCATTGTGTTTCATTGTCTTGGGCTCAGAGGGAAAATACTGCCTCCAGTAGCCTCCACCATTTTCTCCTTCAATTTGGGAAACCATGTGTCACTGGCCATGGTAGCATTGAGTCAGTTGGACTTCTGCAAGCGTTTTTTTTTTTTTTTTTTTTTTTTTTTTTTGTATGTAATCACCTGCTTATATACACTTGCTATTAGCATTGTTGCTGTCACTGTTTTCCTTAGTGCTGTTTTTTCCAGTAGATTGTTATCTCAACCCATATTCTCTGCCTATTTGTTCCTTTCTCACTGGAGTGGGTGGGGAGAAGGGGAGCAGCTGCTTTAAGCTTAATTTCCAGCTAGTTTTAAATCACAACATATGCATATATAAATCTGTAGCAGTTTTGGCTAAAAATCATCTTATTTCAGTACTGACTTTACAGCACAAGTAACAAATCACCCCCCCCAACAAAATTCTTAGTGCTGCTCACGGATATATTTGGACACATGAAAATATGTATATGAAATGCAAAATGCACAAAATGTAACTATCAGACACTGCAGTGTTGAGAATAAGAAATTTGACAGCAAGATAGAAAGGAACTGGGAAGAGACAAACTGCAAGTTCTTAATACAGAAATAATCACATCTTTTCTAACAACCCTGGTTTTCTAACAGTAACTGTTTCAGATTCTCAGCTGGTGCAAATATCCATATTTCAGATGACAATGGGGAAACCATATGTACTTATGACAGAGTGAAAATTCTCTTTTAAGCAGATTACACTGTTATGCAGGTTATACAGGTCTCCAAAATATAATCCTTCACTATAATTTTATTTGGGACTAGCAATATTTGGTCATCCTAAAATGTGTGGAATTTAAAACATATTATTATTGCTTCTTCTCCAAAACAGTCCAAAACTAGTGTGTTTTATAAACATATGATTTAATAGGATGACTATAAATCATCACCATGTAAGCACATTGTGATATGACTGCACTACTTACTATAGCAAGATTTCCATGTGCAAATGCAGTTAAATTATATGGATTCTATAATACCATAACAGATTCTCCTTTACACTGTCTCTGCCAACTTGGGGATACTTACCAGCCCTGGGGGTTTACTTAAACATTGCTAGAATTATTTGAATTGCACTTCAGTGAAGCCATGCTTGCTTGTAAATGACATCTTTCTTTGAAAAAACAGAAAGCAAATTTAAAATAAATAAATAAATATATCCACTTAACCTACAAAATTGAGGCTATGATGACTGAAGGATGAACATTTGCTGTCTGTTGTCAGTTGTGCAGTGTCTATTACAGTAACCAAAAAATAGTCCACCTACAATATGTATTATAGACTTCAGTTTCAGTTCCAAAGTTTTGAGGGCTTTCTTTTTTCTTTTTGTGTTTTTACTTTACAGGAACTCATATCCTAGCGTTTACTTCAATATCATTACAGTCACTTAATTCCCTTTGAGGTTTTTAAGAGGAAGGAGTCATTACAGCAGTACTGAGGCAATTTAGAAGTATATATTAAGTACTTAATAGAATCTAACAATCTATCATATCATGTCAATTGATAGCATTAAACAATTAAAATATTGAGACATGAAAGCACTGGAATAATTCTCTTACACAGCAGTCAGCTTTCAAATGTACACAGGCTCAAGAGAGAGAATTTTAAAGACAGACTTAAAACAGCTTCAGGTTTTAGAAAACGTGCCGCTTGTTTGTCTTTTTTCTGTAAGCATCATCATTCAGTGATGTTACATGCTGAAATAAGATTTCCATTAGCACAGACTGCTTACTTTAATAGCTTAGTTGGTGCATTGCCTATGTTAGAGTAAATTAAAAGGGAAGTTTCATGATACGGAGCAGAGTAGTTTTGTTTGATAAGCACACATTTGTGGGGAGAAAAGAAATCATAACTGAAAGAAAGAACAAGATGTTAAAATCTAGGAGATAAACTGTAAATTTAAGTTTCGTCATTGCGTTGCTGTGTAAACTTGGCCTTGTGCATGTCCAGTCCAACTGACTCGGTAGAACTGCTGAAGTGGTCTGGATGTATATTGTGTGTAAGCCTTGTGCTTTTTGCATTCTCAGGCAAAATGGGCTTTGCAGAATAACAGTATTTTTAAAATGGAGGACCACAGGCTACATAAAGAGTTTAAAATGTGTTTCCATTGTCATCACTCACAGGCTGGACCCAGGGGTCCAGCTGACTACTGCAGCCTCCTTTTTATGCTTTAGACTTGTTGTGACCAGTCTTAGCTCTACTGATTTCAATTCAGCTACCAGGAAAATCTGAGTTCATAACTCTAAGCCAGTAAAGAATGGTTTGCAAGCAGGACAATTACTTTCAGTGACACCAGTTAGTAAGAGGGTTTTATCTTAATGTGTATTCTTATAATTGACCATTAGTTCCTCTCCCTGAAGCAAGAGTGTAATTCAACCACAGTCCTGCCAGATGTTCAGGCTTGGAACATTCATTTCATGGACAGTGGCCCACTCCTCCAAGCCTGCTTCAGGGACCGATTAGGATTTCCTTTTCTTTGAAAATAGCCTGGTGGAGGCAGATTTCATACTCATTCTATGATCTACCCCTTCCTTAGACAAACTTGTCATAAGTATCTGAATAGTGCAGAAATCCAAGTTTCCTATTACACAGTATTTTTTTAACCAAATCTGTCAGAGCAAAGAGAGAAATATGAATTTAAAATCATTGGAACAAAAGCCGCTATAACTTGCAGTACGAAACCACTAATTAAAAGGGATCAAGAATCCATTTTCTATTTGCTTTACAGAAATACTTTACACATGAACGTTTTAATTGTTGGAATCCTTCTAGCCAATTTTATTTTAGTAATAAAATATCGGTCTGTTTTCTTACCATTATTTTTTTCATAACAGCATTTTCAATCTTTCAAATAGGTTTATGTACATATATTTTATAATAGACAACTCAACACGGTAGATTTTAATAGGCTCATCAATGTACTAACAAGATTTTATCTACTGTGTAGCCTGAGGTAACAGCAAAAAAAGCAGGGAAGTTAGTACTCAGATGGGTTTTAGTTGAGTAGTACTTACAATCCTTCTAAAATAACTTTAATGCTGTTATTCAAAGGACCAATCTCCTTTTGTTTTTTCTAGTCTCTAGTGTGTAAATTTTTTTCATCACAAATGCTGCAAGCCATCAATTGCATCACTGTAAAATACAGTAATCAAATAGAACAATCTTCAAATAAAAACCTCTATGCTGAAATTGTAAAATACTCATTAAAAATCCATTTTAAATCTCTGGAAAAAATGTGGCAGCTAAGTAAAACTACTGACCAAACCTTAAAAACATTAAACACAGACAGCTCCAGAAGAAAGGCTGTAGAAGACTTTTTGAAATTTCAGTGTATTTGGTTTTATACTCTGCTTTGAAAATCTTGGACATTTATATTTTATTCCTATATATAGCTCCAAATTGACATTTATTCCCATGGTGGCAGCTATAACGTAAGCCATTAAGAAAAATTTGGTAGCACTTAATACGTTATGTTATATAATCTTTCCCTTTGACCTTTCATCTTAACTTCCTCTGCAAAGGAACATTATAAAAAAGGAATGACTAAGGATCAAATGGCCTAGGACCTAAAACAGTACAAGTGACAAGACCAAAGACATTTAAAACTTAGAAGCAATCTTTCTACAAGTCATTTTCTTCATAGCCAGGGCATTACTGGCTGAACTTTCTAGCTAGCTCTTCATTTTCCTTCCATCTTTCTGGATAAAAAAGAAATTTCTTCCCTGGACACGCATTTGGACAGATTTGACTTACGAAAGATGGTCTGAACACGCCTGTGCAGAGAGAGACAAAGACAGCGAGGTCTGAACACAGCTCTGTCAGCCCAGAGGAAATTTGCAAAGGCACATCACAGTGAGTGGAACTCTGGTCATGTTACCAAGTCACCATCCCTAAAATTAAAAATTGGGAATTGGTAAGTAGGTGAAAGAGGGTAATACTTGTGAAGCTATGATTCATTTAAAGTCAAACATTTTGCTTTAGTTTTGAATAAATCTCTGGTAGAGGGACTATAAGAACTTCCTGTGTTGGACAATTGACCTATGCGAAACAACAGTTATGCTAACTCCTGCAATGTGAAACAAATTTATATCTGTTGAGAACCAAGTCTTCTCCATATTTCTTTATTGCTTAAATGGTGCACTTTCCATATTGATAATTGCATCCTGAAGGCAGCTTTTTCTGGAACTTTAGTAAGTAGAGTTTGGGTAAATTTTAATTGAAAAGCACATGACACAAATTAAGCACTTAAAAGATTTCAGTGAGGTCCTTTTAACCATTTGAAACATCTTTCTAATTAATTTCCACAAGCTGGTTACAAGAATAAGTCTGCATTTTCAGAATTTATAACAGATTTTAAACTGCTATATAAGGAGTACAATTTTTAAAAATGTACTTATTTTAATCTGTTGCCAATACCATCGTTATAGAATATGTACAATCAGAGTAACAGTAGAAAATAATCTTGTCTATGCCTAAAAACACAACATCACCAAATGCTGACACATGGTGCATTGCAATGAAACACTATTAACTCTTTTATTGCAAATATAGACTTATCATTAAATTTTTCTAATTGTCCCTAAAGTACTATGGTTTTCCTCCACAGACACCATGATTTTGTTTCCCTTTTTCTGACACAAGCTAAAATTGGAAATTTTCCCCAACTCTACCTGCTCAAAACTTGCAAATTAGAGGAGAGAGAGAGAGAGAGAGAGAGAGAGAGAGA
>VZRN01000467.1:2861959-2889088 GCA_013397935.1 Dasyornis broadbenti
AGAAAGAAAGAAAGAAAGAAAGAAAGAAAGAAAGAAAGAAAGAAAGAAAGAAAGAAAGAAAGAAAGAAAGAAAGAAAGAAAGACACAAGCAGTAACCAGGCTCTTTGGCAAGACACATATAATGTATAATTATCATGTTATTGGTACTATAGCAGGTAAGTTAAAGATATTAACCTTATATTTATTAAGGTAGTGTAAAAGTTATTCCCTACAGATGAAAAAGTGCATGCAGTTTTTATCAAGTCAATTTAACTCATTGTTGAATTTTATAGTTATGAAGGATGGATTCTAGGACAAGTGAGAGATTGTAAGGTGCACATTTTTCAGTTTGTTTTCCTTTTTTAAAACTTCCAAATGGACTTGATGGTTTTAGCATCAAGTATTTAACATGACTTGGTAGCTGTGAGCCTGGGTCTACCTAATTAGAAAATCACCATGGGGTCTTCAAGAAAATAAAAAAGTAAAAGAACACAGATAAAACAGAACGGGGACATTCAGGTGAAGAAGACCGTACAGCACGTTCTAGCCTTTATTCTTTTGATAAAGAACTGAAGAGTACAGAAATGCTGGAAAATATTGAATATCTTGAACACTTGAAATTTTCAGAAGATCTTCAATATATTCTATAAGATTGGTAAAACTGTTTGTTCATTCCTTTCCACTGTTGCATCCCCAAGGAAAATGTATTTTAAACTGGAAGACAGGGGTAAGAATTTAGATCATAAAGCCTGAAAATGCATGGCTATATTATCCTATTGCAAAATTTTTTGTTTCTTCATAGAAAGCTGATTTTCTTTAATACAGTAGCCCATAGTCTCAACAATGCATTTTCAGAAATTTATTTTTCAATATATGTTTACAGTTTACAGACAAACTGTCTCAAATTTTCTGCCTGAAGAACTCTGAATCAAAACTCAATTTTCCCAGATGTGATGGTGATGCATTAATTTTATTTTTATTATTTGTGTGTATAAATTAAATTTTATTTTGCAAAATGTTTTAATTAAAACTAAGCCCAGTAGAGATATGTTTCTCACTAATAAAGGGTTTTATGCAAAGATTGGTCCTGTCAATAGGTATACAAAGGATTAAACTGAGGGTAATGACAGATATGGATCAGAAACTTAATAAATTATGGGCTTGGTTTCTATATTTCAGTATATACTTTAACATGAATACACTGATCTTCAGTCTCTGGGTGAGAACTCATATCCAGCAATGGGCTGGCTTTGGCAGGTGGCCAGACACCAATCTAGCTGTTCTCTCAGCCCCAGTCCTCAAAAGGACAGGGGAAAACCCAAGATGGAAAGCTCATGGAACAGGATAAAGAGCTCACTTATGTATTACAATCACAAGTGAAACAGACTAGAGCAGGGAAAAAATATTTTAATTTATTGCTTATTATACTATAGTAGTGGGAAACAAAGAGAAAACCCAAAATGCATTTCCCCCACCTATCCCTTTACCAAGACTCCAATACACACCTGATTCCGTCTCCCCTCCTGCACCCGCCAGCACAAGGAAGATGGGAATGGGGAGCCATGGTTAACCTGTAATTTTTCCTTTCTACTGTTCCTTCCTCCTCATTCTTTTTCCCTGCTCTAGCATGGGGTACCTCCCATAGGATACAGTCCTTCGGGAAATATCCTCCTGCTCTGGCAGGAGATCATGGACTGCAGCGTGGATAACTGCTCCATCATAATCTTTTTTGCAGGCTGCAGTAGAATCTCTGCTCCTCTCCTCCTTCTTCTTCTGACCTCTATGCTCCCAGGGCTGTTCCTCACATTGTGTTCCTCACTCCTCACTGCCATGTGGTGTGTTGGTTTTTCTCAAACACGTTATCCCAGAGGCACCACTGGGTTGGCCAATGAGGTGAGCTGTGCCCTGCCATGGGTCTGCTGTATCTGGCTGGAGCCAGCTGGAACCATCTGTGTCTCCTCACAGACACCTCTGCAGCTCTCTGCTCTGGTTTCAACACCTGGCCATGACCTATAGCCAACACGGCCCATCCCTCTCAAGCCAACTATGGCCCCTTAGCTCTGCAATCACACAGCTTTGGACACGGGCCATGTTGAAGAAATGGAATCAAAGAATCATAGAGTAGTGTACATTAGAAAAGACCTGTAAGACCAAGTCCAGCCATCAACCTAGTGCTGCCAAATCCACCACTAAACTGTGTCCTTCAGTGCCACATTTATATATTTTTATATACCTCCAGTGATGGTGGTTCAATAATTTCCCTGGACAATTTGTCCTACTGCTTCACGACTCTTTTGGTGAAGAAATATTTTCTAACATCCAACCTAAACCTCTCCTGGAGCAACTTGAGGCCATTTCATCTTGTCCTGTTACTCATTACCTGGAAGAAAAGGCTGACCCACACCTACAGGAGGCTACAACCTACTTTCATGCAGTTGTCAGAAGTGAAAAGGTCTCCTCTGAGCCTCCTTTATTCCAGGCTAAACAACTCCAGCTCTCTCAGCTGTTCCTTGTAAGGAGCAAGACTCTGGAGCCTTGGCCAGCTTTATTGGCCTTCTTTGGGCGTGCTTCAGCACCTCATCATAATAAGTATTATCTATCCAAGGTGGAGCCAATAATATAAAGAGATGCTGAAGTTACTTTCCTCATCTGCCCTATTTCTAATTTAACAAGCGTACAATCCTCATCTGATTCACATGGCAAGAGCAATGTCCAAATGCCTTATTCCTCATCAGAGCTGGCAAAGCATTTGGATGAAAAGCTGTGGTCAAGTTATTCTTGAGATACATGTATTTTAATACAACACATTTTGAGGCTAAAACAAAATACCTAATCAGCAAAACCATGATTTACTAGTCTCTTTTTTGAGATTATTCTGAACTTTATGAGGTAATATTTTCTAAAGAAGCCAAAAGAGAGAAAAAAATTCACTCAATTTAAGTAAAACAGAATGCAATTAGAGATGTGGCAAATGAAAAAGTACCTAAGCAGTAGGAACCGTGATCTAATTAAGGTTTATAATTAAAAATAAATTGAGATTGAAAAGGAAAAAATACATCAGTATGCTTAATGTCAGAAGGAAATAGTTGTCAGATTAGTTAATATATTCTCAGGGGTAAACAGGCTACCAAGCAACGAAGATAGAGAAAGATATGGATGATGCAGATTAATTTTGTATTAAATGCAACTAAAGACACAGAAGAGAGGAATACCCTGCAGCTGTATAATCTCAAACATAGAGATTAATTAAAGACCATGGAAAATAATGAGGGGAAACAGCGAGTGAAAGAAAATAGCTCAGAAACTAGCAGTGGAGGACAAAATCAGAAATTTCAGTCTGACAACACAGGACACATAGTGAGGAAATTTCAGTGATGGGTAGCAGTAGAAATTAAAAGCTTTCTAAAAGATCTCTGATGCACTCAGTGATCAGCTTTTATGCTAAATTAAAACAATTGTACTACTTTAGTAGTTTTTAAACTAATACTTGGATTCTGGGAATATTAATCAAGATTTTCACACCTACAATTTAGCTTTAGATTTCACGTGCTCTGAACTCTGTTTAAGTCTACCTTCAAATTTGAATTATACACCAATAAAAAATATTTAGAGGAAATATATGTCAGAAAAGGCCATTTATCCACATACTAATTAGAACTTCGTTATGATTTTTTAAAAAATATTTTTCCTTGCTTCTTGGAATCAGTGTTCTCTTGCAAAACACAAATTTCACTGTAATGATCAGGAAACCAGGTGGACCATCTTGACCAGGCTGATAATGCTGGCCAGACTTGGTTTTGTGAGACCCATGGGATCCAACTCTCTTCTGCTGCCCAGAAGAATCATATTCCTTGCACAGCTAGCTGTGTTTATATTTATTCTTTTTTTATCTAGTAGACAACAAAGACTGTGATTCATCTAGTATATTAAGGCTCAGAAAAATTATGGATATATAAAACTTATGTTTTAAAGTTACTATAATGAAAGACAAACAGTATTCCTTCATGCAAACTGTCTCAGAAAACCAGCAAAGAACTATAAAGACATAATATAATGGGGAGAAAATGTGGCTAGTACTAAATGAGTGTGTCTAAGTCTTGGTCCTAAGCGTAAATGTAGGTGCTCTCCAGAACTGCCCTGCAAGGATGCAGATGAAATAATATTAAGTAGTCTGGCCCATGAGGTAGGATATCAAAAATGAAAAAATGGTGTGAATGCTTACAATTTCTATAAGTTTAAGGGTGTTTAGTCTGTTATCCTCTTGAGAAATACATGACCAAAAAAATGACATTTTTAACAGTTCTCCTCTTCAGCACTAAAAATACATTTTTCCTGGTAATTTATTCTGCACACATCATTCCAGATTGGACATGGTGCAGCATCTCATAATATTAAGTATTATCTATCCGATGGAGCTAATAACACGAAGTCTGTAGTTCCAGCACGTCCTGTTTCTAGAACAAAAGAATATATATGTGTTTTCTTGAAGGAGTTTACTGAAAATGAAACTTTAATATAGGAAATGATGGTGTAACTAATAAGGAATTATGCAGAGATGCAGAGGATGACAAATGTGATGAAACTTGAGGAAATGAATCAGCATAGGTTGAATATTTGTGATGCACATGAATTAATCTGAAAATACAGTCCCCAAAACGTGCTCAATAGAAGTGGTTTTAACTTAAGATCTAGTAATTTATATGACTCTACAATATATGTGTAAAATATATGTGTAAAAACACATATATGGAACAAAGTGATATACTAACATAAATAGGTGGATGTTCTTCTTTCATATTTAGGGACAAGTAACATTTACAGTCAGATATTCCTAACACCTTCAAAAATACTACTCATCCAGGAGTATGTTTTCTTCCCCTTGTATTTAGTACCTTTTTTTTTGAAGGAGTGTCTGCAAAGATCACAGTTTTTTATAAATCACCAGAAACAGGATTCAGACCTTCAGATGCTGGACAGGACTTGAAACAAGACTAGTAAGCACCTCCATGAACCAAAAGAAAAAATTCAAACCAATTAAAATATATCTTAACCTGCTAGTAGTGCAAGTGAGTTTCGTCTTAATAAAAATAATAATAACACACTGTTTATCACAATGTAGTTCAAATTTTGCTTCAATTAAAACCAAGCACGACTAGTCTATGGAATTGCTAGGTGAGACTTTCATTCTCTCCTTCATTCTCTTATTTCTAGCACACTTATTAAGTCTTTTAATAATAGTATCCACGTTTAAAAATTATCAGATAGTTGTAACGTGCAATGACTAATGGATATAAAGAATTCCATGCTAAGGCAATGGCATATATGTGATACGTCCGTCTGTCATGGTGATTGATCAGGATGTCCTTGCCACTAAGAAAACCAATGGATCTTTCTGGGTAACACTTAATTTAGTTTATATGGAAAGACTTGCTCTTGTTCAAGTGTGTCCAGCGTACTTATTGGGGATAGGATGCAACTGGGCTGCAGCAGATTATGGTTACATCCTAGTCCAGTCCCTGCCTCTCTGTTGACGAAGTTTGGACTGTGGTCCTCATTAGGATGAAAAGTGTTTATTTGATTGATTATTCTTCCTGGGCTTTGTCCTCTCCTAACAAGAAACTAAGAGTTCAGACAATGTTATTCAAAAGAAATATGCTCCAGTAAAGGTAGAGTAAGAGTACGCTCAGAATTAGTTTACTTAATCATTGGTTAGTGAACAATAATATCACAGCAAAAAGAAAATCAAAGAAGAAAAACAAATCACTAAGTAGAAATCCCAGAAAACAGCAAGTATGCTGATACAACACAAAATCCCAGTCTTTTTCACATAAAACTGCCCATTTAAATTCTTTTCTTTTTATTTTAAAAGGAATTACAGATACTGAGGATGGGAAAAATTACACTGGTGACAAATGTTATGCTATCATACTGATATTTAAGTTATCATCCTGAATTGTCTATTATACAGGACTAAACCTCTAGCTAATATAAACTGAGTAGAACTTCAGAAAGTTGAAACAAACTAAGCAATTTTCAGGGTCATCTTCTCTGAGTGGTATTTGGAGGTTGTCCAAGAACCTGAGGCCATGCCTGGGACTTTTTCTTAAGAGTGGTGCTGCTGTCTTTGTTTAACCTCTTATCTCTCATGGGTCTTTAGGAAATCAAACTCAGTCTAACAGTTCTCCTTCAAGTGGTATTAATAGAAGGTTTAAGTCATGGCTTGCAAATTCTCTAGACAGGTATCTTCATAATCACAGAATTTAAGGCCAGACATGACATGACAGTAATTTAATTTGACCATGTACACAGCCCAGGCCATTACTTTCACTTCATTAAGTCTCTGGTCAACTTAGAGTGTGTGTATTTAAAACCTCTAAACTTGACTTGAAAATACAAGGGAATGAAAGCATATCTTTCAAAAGTTACATTTACTAAAATGTGCACCTTATCTCCAGCTTGGGATTCTTTATCTTCCAGTTTCTGCCTCCTGGTTCTCCTATGTTTTTTCTCCATTAAAGGCTCTCTGTGGACAGAAAGTTTGTCCTCATGTTGATGCTGTCAAGCATTCTTGTTTCACAGAGCACTTGAACTCTGATGCCTTTAAGACAACATTATCTTTTTCACTCATTAAGACCCTGCTTATGCTTACTTCTGTCCTTGCCAAAAGTTACCCATTTTGCCTAGCATATGTTTGACTCGAGATCAAAATTTTATGGAATGTTAAGCCTTTCCTGAAAACGACTGTAAGAAAATTAATGAAGTATCACTTTGTAAAAGGTCTGGCTTCTTGCTTCACACTGTGGGAGTTTGCTGGATTATGTGTATCACTAGATGAGGTAAGGGTCTGAGGAGTTGAAAGGAGAGACTCATGACTAAGATGATTTATAGATCCCAAAAGAGTTGGGATTGGCAGGGATCTGTGGAGATCACCTAGTCCTTCCTTCTCCAGCAAGGTCATCTAGAGAAAGTTAGTCAGGCCCATGTCCAGTTGTTTTGAATCTCTCCAAGGGAGAAATTGTTTCACAAATGTTTGTTAATTATATTGTCCCCATTTTCTGAAAATGTGTGGCGCAAATGAAGAAATGCTCAATATTTTCCACCACAGTCCAAGGCAGTGAGAGTAGTAATTTGAACATATGATGTTATTTGTAAATACCAACATCCTAAAAACATGACTTTGGACAACTTGAACCCTAGTATATTTTTGGAGCTTCATTTGTTTATTGAAAAGGGGATTGCATCATCCAGCTCTGTTTTTACAGGGTTGTAACATTCAACTTTGTAATCAAGTAACTCATATATTGCTGTGAAGAATTAAACAGAAGTACCTGCTGTTAATGGCCGTTAATTAAGCTTTGAATAGACACCTTGAATTGTATATGTAATAACCACACTCTAAAGTCTCAACGTGGGTAAATAAAAACTTTTCTGTGTGCGTGAAGCAAGCACTACTTAGCCTGCACAATGAGTCAGACAATTCTGAGGGGAAAAATTAGCAACTGTACAATTTAAATAGTAACATAACTTTGTAGATGGGAACTGAATTAAATTAGCCCAGACTGCTCTTTATATCAATATCTCCCATCAACCATTTTAGGTTGATGAATCAGGTTTTATGAATTTCTAGGTTTTCATGTTAGACATGTTTAGAGAAGACAAAGATTTTCTTTAAGTATTTTCTGAAGTATTTCCAAATTTGCAAGAGCCTTTTGAAGTCTGAACACCAGAACGAGATAAAACATTGGAGAAATATTGTCATAAAAAATCTACGCTATTATCCTTTATTATATGAGAAATTAAAGACAGCTTTGATTTCTGAGTTCTGTGGATTGCATGAACACACGTGCTCTGATATTATATGCACTATAATTTGTTCTGTTTATAAATTATCCTTAATGCAGGTCCAAGAAATGAAACAACAAACACAGCATTAAATATATTGGCTGACTAAAGAGCTTCATTAAAAGAATCTCTGAAATAAGCTTTTGGTTTATAATGTTTGAAATTGCTGTTTGGAATGCTGTAGACTGACTTTTCAAACTATGTGCAAGAAACATTGAAAGAATTTTAAGTATACAAGAGAACTTCAGGCAATTAAAAAAATTAAATATTATTTTGAGAGCAGACATTTCAAGAGATAGGAAACAAAATAGAAAGCAAACAAAATAGTTGGTGAAATCTGGTGAGAAAAAGATTCTTTGTCACCGTAACAAAATGCCATCTCTTCCTGGTATCTCTAATGAGTCCTAAACTTCTGTTTTGCAAACAGACTTGCATAAATGATATCTTCCCTTTCTCTGCATTAGCCCTTCACAACACTGTTTCTCATAAAACATGTTAGTTTCTCAAGCTTCTTTTTCTGCCTTCTTCAGTGATGACCTTAGAAAAAGGTGATGGAGGGTGCCAACTTTTATAGTTTTTCTTTATAACTTTGCTTTTTCTCTGTTCTTTCTAAAATCAACAAAAAACTCCAGCAATACATAATTATACAGGCTAGTTTCCATTATCAGTGACTCACTAATGACTGAATCATTGCCCTTTTCAGGTACTCCACCGAGAAAAAAAGTATTTTAGTGGCTATATATTCTAGTGCCTAGTTAGGAAAGAAACCCTCTAATATCAAGATCTGTTTCCTAGCTTTTCTAGGCCTTGGTCTAAAAGCTATTCAGGTCAACAGAATTCATATCAACTTAATAAGATTCAGGCCCCACTGAACAAAAAATATATAAAATAAACAAGTGTTCACCTGTATTTGGTAATGCATCCAGGAATTGAAAGAAAAAAACACTGCCTGAAAACAGTAAGATTGTAGGTAATAACATATTGTTGCACTTCAACACCAATGTTTTCTTCATCTGAGGTATCTTCAAACAAAAAAAAAGCTTTTTCTGAAATAATAGTATTTTTTTTTTTAAATTCACTCTGCTTACTGAGAGAATAAATTTGATTTAACACTCTGCTAATTTACCCAAGTGACAAATCTTTACTGCCAGAGGCAAATTTAAAAAAAGAATACTGTGAGGAGTGTCTATACAAGTAACTAGCCTACACAGGATTTCAGACACCTCCAGATCAATTTTTCAGTATTTGAGAAAGCCTCCATGGTACAAAAGATATTTAGAATATTCAACTAATTCTTCTGTTGGGAACTACTTTTTTAACGTCTCTATTTTGATATCTTCACCATATCTGAATATTTTCATACATCTCAGGGTGGTAATAAAATTAGAAGAAAGAGATGTAAAAACCCATTCTGTCATGTTCGTTTTCCTGCAGGCCTACAAGATGTTTTTGACTGATGTATCTGGACTAGATTTAAATTATTCAAGAAATTGAGCTAATTGTCATCCTCAATTTTTCCTTTGCACAGTGTATCACATCACTCTCAGCTGTGTCCCATTGGACTGCTCTAAATGGTTCTTTTTCATCTCTAATTCCTATGCTCTCCAATATTCCTAAATGATTGTTGGAGTCCTCTTAAATGATCTTAGTAAAGGTAAGAATGTGAAATGTGTTCAGAATGCTACTTCCCATCACAGAAGCAATGAATTAAATCATTAATAACATGGCTAAGGCCATTTTTTCTTTCTATTAATTTTATATAGCTATGTTATTTTAATCATGGACTGAGCAACAAATCAATAGACAGTGAAGATCATATTTTCCTTCACTCTTTTGTCTTGGAAACCTTACTGGGGGTCTAATAGCAGCCTTTCAATACCTTTGAAGAGCTTGAAAAGACCTAACCAGTACCTTCACAGTGGTATCTGGCAGGAGCATGACAACAAGCTGAAACAAGAAGTTATGGCTGGGTATCAGTGTAAACATTTTCCCCATACGGACAGTCCAGCAGGGAAGAATGTTTCCCAGAGAGTTGGTATCATCTTCACCCTTGGGAGTCCTCATGACCCAGATGGATAAAGTCCTGAGCAAACATGTTTGATCTCATAATTGACCCTGCTTTGAGCTAGAGATTAAACATAAGCAACCTTCTGACATCACTTCCAGTCTCAAAATGATGATGTCATTCTACATGAAACAATTAGGGAGTAACCAAGTAGGGAAAAAAGAAACAGAGGAAAGCAGAAAAATGAATCATTTGCTTAATCAAAGTTTCTGGTGATACTGTTGTCTTTTTATCATATACGTACATTTAAGAAGTAAAGACGTGAAAATAAGCTTTCAGTCCCTAAGGTAACATTGTCTCATCATCACTGAATAAAAGTTTAAAAACATATTTAGGTATTGGGGTAGAGTTTAAGCTTTTTCTCATAATCAACAACCACATAAGATTTCTTGGTAGGACTCCATCAGATAATAACTCGTTGAAAAAATAGAGGTGCAGGTAACATATGCATCTAGATGGCTCATTGGAGAATTCAACTCTCCTAGCCCTACTTATTGATAAAACTTGTTTGGGGAATTGCAGTGTTGAGCTGTTTGGAACTCAATGTAAGTCATCATTATGCCTGAACTTTGTATTTTTAAATATGACACATACATTCTTGGTTATGTGTTGTGCATTTTAATCCCATCTGACTCTGTGCTTGATCAGCTATTTGAACAATACTAGTCACTATGGGAATGGAACGTTTATTTCTAGAAGGAATTTCTTTATTTCTTTCCAGTTAAGTTTCACTGCAATAAATGTTTAATTTTTTATTTCAGTAATAAAAGTGGTAAAGAAGATCCATAACAACTTTAATAATTTAGGGACTTATTTTACATAAACATTCACCATTTTGTCAACAATGAATACAAATACAAACAAATTATAACATATGCAATTACACAGCTTAAAATTACTTATTAACCTAAAAAAAGCTTCCTGTAGTGCCTTGTTTCTGGTTACATGGGCATTTCCATATCTTCTTTAATTACTTGCCCAAACAAACTCTATGCAATTATAAAGGCCAAGCTGTTTTTTCTCTCATATTCAACTTTCAATCACACACATGACAGCTGTCTGACTGCATGGTTAAAACTGGGATGATACTCCTGCTGATACACCAGCAAGGAAAGAATGTCTGACTCATAGGCAAGGACATTGAAAACTTATTTTCCCATTAGATAAACATGACTCTGAATATACCTATGCAACAGCCCCATGGATCTAGTATTTTTTTGGAAGGGAAAAGATGTTATTTATGCGTACATACATCCATATATACACATATATGCCTACCACTAAAGTTCAACAATAGCTCTTCGGACAACTCTTGCTTCAATAGTTGCCAAAAGGCATTGTTTGTCAAATGTATTAACTGATTGTCATGAAAAAGAAATATATAGAATAATACATCTGTCATTACACCACATACATCCTTAGCTCACTAATAAACTGAGAGTCAGACTAAGAAACAGTCACACTGATTGATGGCTCACTCTAAAGCAGTGCTTTCCTAAGCAGTCTGCCAAGGCACCCAAAGAGTGAATGCCAGGAATGTGCAAGAATTTTTACCAGTGCCATCCTCAGTTTAGTGCTATGGAAATAGTTCTGTAGGGGACTGGTCATTGCAAGCTGAAGAGGAAAGCACTCTGAGTGCTTAGTTTCTGCAACTTACGTTCACTCATAAGGGAATTAAGAAAGAACATTAAGTCCCTGGAAGAAAAGCTCCCACTCATTGATGTTGCAGCCTTGAGAGCTAATGTGTGTATTAAATGTATTGTTTTTGAACCTTTTATAGATTTAAAGATAAATGCTTTTATGTCTGAGCCGATGCCATATGATTATCTCTAAGGAAAAGAAGAGACACTTTGATTATTTCAAACTTATCACAACATGAATTCACTGAGGAAAAACTGTTGATGTGCTTTTTCTATTCTAAACTAAAAATATATTGCTAAAAAGAGATAAAAATTGTGCTAGCTGCAGTAGGGAATCTTTCACATATCTAGCTCTCGTGCAAACATTTATATGCTTTGATGGTGCAATTACCCACTCTGAATGACCTGCGCAGAGACTATGTTTGCTTCATTTTGTGTTTCAGTTTGGACTTGAAACATAAATATGTCAAAGGCCAAGGCTCTCTCCTATGAGCCCCTCTACCCCTCCCTCTCTAGTCTACTCGAAAATGTCATAAGTCTATGCAATAGATCTCATTTGTTATGAATTTATTATTTGCTGCCGTGAATACCTACAGGTGTAGTGTAAAAATCTTTGATTGTTGAATTGCAATTTAATAATTAACTCTTAAAAGCTATTATAGAACATGACTGACTGGCCAGACACACATAAATATTTAATCAGGAGTCAAGACTTCCTTATAATTGCTCTTAAAAGAACAGCTTCTTAAAGTAAGAAAAATGGAGATTTTTCAAAGTGTATGTTTTAAAATACCTTATAAGTCCTGTTAAAGAATATTTTTTGTTTGAAAAGGGTTTGCATACATATAGTTACTTATACATATAATATACAATTATTATATACAAACATAAAGCAATAGTCAAAATAATTTTAAACAATTCAGTTGAGGTTTAAACTATAAGGTTAGTCATCTCATTAAAAAGTAATTACATTATAGTAAGGCAAGTATGAGTACAGCAGACAGGACTTGGATTACATTTCCTTAACGAAAAGTCAGTGTGATCCTAGCGGTAGTGTGTTGACTCATGCTATCCAAACACCACTGTTAAGCAACATAAAGCTCAAGACTCTTCAGGGACATGGACCTATAAAACTGAAGCAATTGTTATGGTGTCATGGGCGGTGAAAGAGAAATCATCTCTCTAATTTAGTTGCAGTAAAAGGGAATTGAAAATTTTTAATGGGGGGGGGGGAACATAACCTTGATAAAATGTATATTGAACAGAAAAATACAGGCTTTGCCAACAGCCTCTGAATTTGTTTAGTAACATTTAGTTTTGTTTTCAACTGAAGTGCTATGTGAACATCAGGACACTTCAGGCAGAAAGAACTAGCTTTAGTCTTTCAACACCTCTTTCTTTTATTACAGAATGTGAGTTAGGGTAGTTAGGTAGTATAAACAAACTCTAAATCTCATTAATCTTGCTGCCCATTCTGTTCCCAGCTGTATAGTCTCCAATATGGCAATCATATTTTGCACTTAGGCAGCCACCATTTGCTCTGAAGGAAGAGCGATGTCTAATTTGTCCAAACAGTAGCAAATACAATATTGCCTTTACCATAAAGCATCTAGAATTACTATGAGTCATGCTTCTTTTTTTTTTCCACACATAATGAGGTAAGGGAAAGAAATGTATGGTATATCAATTTCCCTGTTTCAAGAGGTCAAGTATATTTCCAATTGATTTCTTTTAGGCTAAAATAGAGATTGGGCAAATAGAACTTCTCACACACCGGTTCCAAATGTCAGCAAGGAGTTGTTGAACTGATGTATCTCCATGGCTGTGACTGGAAAGGATCTGTGCTTCCCTTCACTGCTTTGAATGTGACAGTAATCATGTGAGAAGAATCATACTAACAGGATTTCAGACCAAACTGGCAGTCACTTCATAAGAAACACTAATCTCCAGAGATTTCCCACCAGTTAAGCCAAGAAACAGTGAGAAATATTTGCAAGCTTCCAGCTAACATGTGTGAGTCTAAATCTGCATCCTAGCCTAAATAAGAGCACTGCCTCCCTGGCAAATTTTCTTCTGTATATGCTAATGCCATGGCTGTTTCATGGCACCAAGAAGAGAAAGCAAAATAAAAAGGAATGGTAAAAATATCATCAAACTTTAAAATAACTGCTATTAGCTTTCTTTGGCACTTCAGAACAAGTTACTGAAGATATAATGGAAAAGTGCTGTTGAATAAATAAGTAATAGGAGGTACTGCAATACTGAAAGAGAATGAATGGATAACAAATTACAGAGTATGCATGAAAACACTGTTTGCTTTACACGTAGTTGTAGACTGGTGAACATTAACAATAAATTGCTTTTTAATTCTTCTTAGATAAAGTTATCTTAAAAATTCATGTCATCTGCAATATGTGCAATGAAGTACAGTTAGATAAATAACACATATTTTTATCATCAAAAAGGAACTTATAAATTATTGGATGGAGATATATGACTAAGAATCTTAATTAGAAACTGGCTTAGCTCCACAAAAATAGAGGAAAATTAGAAGAAAATAATTCCTAAGAAATGTCTATCATTCCTCAGGCTGATACGTTCAAGGTAGCTGTCACAGGATTTTCCCAATCTTTCTTGCCATAAATACCAATCTCCAGCCTGTCAGGTCATAAGTACAGCCTTGCTCCTCTGTGACCCTGGAGCTTATTCTATTTGACTTGCTTGACTTGAATCAGATGGGTGAAAGGTTTTGTTTGCTTTAAAGAAGCAACAAGAAAGCAAAGCAACCACCAGCAAGCAAAGGGCTGTCTAAGAATTATGTGGCCTAATTGAAGTGTCTTTGTTTTCCAAGACAGTAATAGCAAACCAAGTTTAAATGTTGTTCAACTGAAACCCAGTCTAGTTGTGATATAAGACCTTCTGGGACTGTTTAAAAATTTAAAATTTTCTCTTTTTTAAAATTTGCTTATTATTTCATCATATCTCCTGTACAGAGTATTTCTTACTCTTGTCCTCTGATTTCAGGATTTTATTTCCTTTCATGAAATTCTTCATTTCATGAAAGGAAATGAAATCTTGTGATTTCAATGAGGGTCGACTGGGCAAGCTTTGGTCCATTTCCCTGCACTTCAGGTCATCCCATGACATTTTCTTCTTTTCACTTCAATGCAGAATTTTCTCCATTTTTCTTTTAGCATTTCATTTCTTCCATTTCTTCTCAGTCTTTCCTTTTCACTTTGGTTTCTGATTTGCAAAATTCGAGCTGTATCATTTTGGCAAGTTTTGGTCCTTTTCACTTCACCTCCTTTCATCCCAATCCATTGCGTTGTATTCGCCAAATTCTAACATTTCCTTTTTTTTTTTTTTATACTTGCATATTATTTCATCATATCTCCTGTCCAGAGTGTTTGTTACACTTGTCCTCTTATTTCAGGATTTTATTTCCTTTCATGAACTGAAAGAGGGCTGTGAACCCCCTTGGAAACCCATGCTGGAGCAGGCTCCTGGCCAGGACCCACAGGCTCATGAGAGAGGAACCCATGCTGGAGCTGGTCTCCTGGTAGGACTTGTGACCCTGTGGGAGATCAGAGCTAGAGCAGACTGTGCCTGAAGGACTGCACCCTGTGGAATTGTGACCCACCCTGCAGCAGTTCATGAAGAACTGTTTCCTGTGGTGTAGACTCACACTGGAGAAGTTCATGGAGAATTGTCTGTGCCACTGGTGGGGAGGAGGTGGAGCTTGAGAAAGAGGTAGAGGTGGAAGAAAGGTGGTTTTTTAAGACTTGTTTTAATTCTAATTATCCTGATTGTGTTAATATTAAATTCCGTTAATATCCCCAACTCGAGTCTGTTTTGCCTGTGACAGTATTTGGTGAGTGATCTGTCCTGGATCTTAATTTGCCTCATGAGCCTTTGTTATATTTTCTTCCCCCTGTCCAACTGTGGAGGGAATTGAACGACCAGCTCTGGTGGAAGTCTGCCATCCAATCAGCATCAACCCATCACACCTTTAATGAAAGGATAATTTTTTCTTTAGAAAACATTATTAAAAAAAGAAAGGGAGGAATAGAGAAAGACAAACACTTTTCTATGCCAGGGCAAGTGATCTCACATTCAGTTTCTTTCCCAGCCTGAGGAGACCAGCATATTACTTTTTCGGTCTCCCTTCCTGATGAAGACAGACCAAAACACTAAGGCATACTGTACTTAAGTACTTGACACCACTGTTTATTCTATGCAGAAGAATGTTCAAATGTCCAGAAACCCAGGTTTATAAGTAGGCAATAATTAACATCTGATTTTATAGGCTCCTATTTACAGAACCACATGAAATATTTAGCCTTGAGCTTTGGCAATTATTCCTAAAGTTTCCTGCATTTTACTTTAAGCAGTCATTGAATAAAAGTTGTGAATGCATCTCAAAAATCAAGATGGAGCACAGGTTCCCTCAATGAGGGATTTAAATTGAGAGAAGTTCTCTAGTTTTGTGCCTCCACTGTCAAGTAGAGGTATGGATACGGATATCAAAGTGTAAATACTAGAGATTGAATTTGGGGAAATGTAAAGTAAAAACATAGAATATGGGCAGCTTGGGAAATATCAACATCAGGAGTCAGCTAAGCAGAGGCTTTCAGAATGGCAAGTTTGGTTTTAAGCATCTAACAGATGCCTGCATCTCATGTTGGATCTGGTCCATAGTTTTGTCAAGGAAACTTGAATAGGCTTGACTGTAGCTTTTATTTGAAGACAAATCCTGGGAGAGACCTCTAGTTCTTAAGTACGTTCTAACCTTTTCCTGAGTAAGCAAGCGTGCTTCGTTCTTAAATGTGTTTCTATTCATGTGCTGTGTGAACCTCCTACTGCAAAGTATTAATGTCAATAAAAGGTTAATAAAAAAATAAGGTTTTGAGGCCTTTTCTCATGCTTGTCTGCTCTCACCTGATTTGTTTTATTACTGAAGCTGATGCTGTTCTATAGCATTTGCAGCAGCAGCAGCAGCAGCAGAGTTTAACTCTCACTTCTTATTGAAAAAGCCAAATCAAGAGCTGAATAATATCTGTTACTTATCTGTTCTTTTTAAAATAAAAAGCGAAAGTTAAAAGCTGACAAGGTCATGGGTAAGTGTTATTGAAAGTCACAGCCAACAAGTAGGTTGCAGCTGGAAGAAAAAAGTCCTTTGCTTGCCTTTTCTGTAGTCAGTCATGGTACTGCTATTCTTCAGTGTTTTTTTCATTTCTTCCCATGCCCTTTAACCAGCACTGATGGTCTGTCTCGAAATAAAGTTCACCTCTCTTATTTTTAAATAAAAGGTAGCATGATCTAAGGCTTTTTCTTAGACCAAAGAATTCTTCAATCTGGATTCTAAAACTCATATTTCTACCAAATCACCATGCCACTCATTTTTTAATTCCCGCCCCACTTTCAATTGTTTTGTTTTAGAACAAGAAATTAGGGATAACAATTCTATGGTAAAGTACTTTGATATCTATAAAGATCCAAATATTATTTCTTCAAGGCATATACCAGTATTGTAGTCCATAGGGAAGATAGAAGACAAGCTTCAAGTGCGGAACATTTAGGAGTTATAGGCCATTATTAAAAATTGAAATCTATTTTATAATAAATAAGATCAGCCAAATCTAAAATGTGTAAGATTAGCTCTGACAAAAATGTCTTCCCTCACTCTAAGTGTTACTGGAGTGTTAATGTTGACACAGTTAAGCATCACAAAGGATATTCACAAATGAAATAAATAATTTGTATATTTTATAAGAAAGGAGAAAGACAGACATTTAAATACTAAGAAGAAAATATGGGCATTTCCCTTTCAATAAATCTGAATGTTTTAACCAAAGGTTGTCCAAATAATTTACCTTGATAACAGGTAAATTTTCAACTGCTATATAAAACATTTTTATCTGATCTTGATTTTTAGCTAATCCTCCAAGACCATCAATGAAAAAATCTTTCCAACCAATAATTGCAGGAGTTCCTAAATTTTAGACGTACACAAGGCTTTGACAAACCACTACAGCTCACCATCTCCAGCGCATTAGCGAATGTAGAATTATGTATGCCAAGAAAACCTTATCTAGGAAAAAATTTAGGTCTATAATGGAATGTATAGACAAAATGAAATATAACCTCCAAATAGTCAGCTGATAACAATGAAATCTAACCAGCCAGCTAAGGTACTTTTCATGACATAAACCAGACCAAGTTTCAGAAGGAATTTACAATTTCACTTTCCCTTATTCCAGGAAAGTGAGTTGGCCAAATAAAATATGGTAAAGGCAGAATTGTACTTTGAAATCTGGTTTCCTTGAAGAAACAGTACAAGAACTGATTTTCATTGTGCAATGGAAAAGGACATTAGTTTTTCTTCTGAGATCTCAGAAATGTTCTGATAATCAAAAAACCACTTTCCACCTTTCTGTCCTGCATTTATGCCTTTTTAACTACATCAGTGTTAAAAAGAGAGTTTGTCTTTATTCAGTTATTTTTTCACAGATTGCGTCTGACAGTATTGGAATATGTAAACTCACCAGTACTGGCAAAACATGAAAATGGAATATTGATATTTCACTCACAATTCTTTTCAGATCATGTTACATGTGCTTCACATCCTTTGCTTTCATTGCAAAGTACAGTTCTTTTTAAAAGAACCATGCTGTTTCCTTCACAACTTTCTGCTTAACAAGGTTGCAAAGCATAATGTTACACTTTGTTACCCTTCTGACAGCTAGAACTTCCAAAAAGCCATTCTCTCTTTCTGAAGATGCATTGGTGTGTCAGTCTTTATCCTCAGTTGTTCCTCTTCCACTTAAATCACAAAATGAAATTATATTTACAGAAGAGAAATTATTGTTCACATTACAATTTAATTGCTGTCAAATTAACAAGTAATTTTATTAACAAGCTTTGAATCAACATGTCTGTTGTGCCCTGGTGGAAATCCTCCAGAATTGATTATAACAAGCTAAGGATTAAGCTGGTGATTTATTGACAAGAAGAATGTCACCTTTATCTACAAGCAGGGATGTTTATCTCAGCTGGAGTGTTCCCAGTGTGTTTCACATCTTCCACAACGGTAGGAATGGGAGCTGCATCTACCTGCAGGGTCACACATGTTCTCAGGCTGATGGAAACAAAGTTTTAAACAAACAAAGACCCAACCAACGAAACAACAAAAAGAACCCAACATAAGAGAAAAGGCCTTTTTTAATATATTTTTTCTCTTTTCCATGATTGTGGCTCAAAAGGCTTAGGTACAAAGAAAAGTTTATTTCACTGGAAAACTTGACACAGAAAAAGTTGATGCCACCTGGTTTTATTCAGCTAATAATTGTTATATTGTTTTATAAAGCTCTGGTGGACCATTGCTCCTGAAAGAGACACTTTAATCATATGTGTTCATACATCACTTAATACACAGCAGTGGTGATCCATCAAAATGCAAATCAGTCAGGAAGGCTGTAATAACAGCATAAAGGAAAGTGATTATAAGCCCCTATGAATCACAGCACTGGATATCCTACATGTGATATTTTTTTGCAATGATCTGTTTGACTGCACTTTGCACTAGACTAGCTGATTTCCCATAGGCTGTGTTTCATGGAAATAACCAATAAAACCTGCACAATATAGAAAGTAGATATGAAGGTCATTTCAAGCAGAGTGAGGAGAACTTGCAAAAATCTGCCAGCTGAGCAAGCTGACTTTTCCTTATAATTCATAAAATTAAGTGTCCTCATCTGATAAGCACATCTTATTTACACTTTTTAATTTTTCTGTAGTGAAGGATGAATTAATATCTTTGTACATGAAAATTTATTTTAACATTTCCCCCATTCAAAAAAGTCCTTGTTACAATCAAAACACTGAAAATATATACAGACACAATTTAAAATGTCCTACTTCTATTCGCTTTTAATACACAGATTAACTGTAAATCCATATTTCATGGCTATTCTAAAGGAATGCTATTCATGTTGCTTTTAATTAAGAACAGGTCTAGACTCATTATTTCAGTCAGCAATCTATTTGCAATAACCAGATCTGTACAGCAGTAACCAGGAGATGCCTTTGGTCTCCACAGTGTATCACACCTTAAAAATTAAATTCTAGTTTCAGCTATATAGCTGTTAAGACAGTGAAGCAGTGTCATTGATTTCACAGAACATTCCCCAAAATAATACTGGTCCCACACTTCAGTGTATTCTGGCATCAAGCTTACACTTTGGTGAGCCTTTTTATTCATTTTTATTCATTTATTCATTTATTTCATTTATTTGAAATATCTAATAACAAAGTATTGCATAGCTGATTTCTGAAATCCAGAAACCTTTCAGAGGGGCACCAGACAGTGCCTAGAAATAATATTAGCTCTGAGGCTTGCAATCAAGAGCTACTCATGAACATAACATCCAAGTAGTGATAAAATATGACAGCAGAGAAGAAAGATTCCAAATGGTTTCACACTTCCTGTCTTTACTATTATGCTTTGGAAACAAGACTACAACAGTTTTTTCCTCAGAGAATGTCTAAAGCACTCAGTCAGGAAAAATCAGATGGACAAGCAGACTCTCACTCCAGGGAGCTGTAACAATGAATTACTTCTGAAATCTTTTGACAGATAGAAAAATGTAGGCTTATGCTTTGTTTTAGACCACTGAGTCCTCTACACGGTTCATTTCTGCTGTGAAGGGTGTGAAGTGTTTGATCCTTGCTGTTTGTAAATCCAAACTCTGCAGCAATGGCAATTGTCACCACCCACTGATCATCCAAGTTAATTGTCCCTTTTCCACAGTGATACCATTCGCAATAACTCAACCTTCAAAGGATGTACCCCAAACTTTAACAAATGCACTGCCCTCAAGGCAGATTGTCTTTGATCTAGTCTACTGCATACAGAGGTCAGGTTTTGTGTGTGTTTTGTGAGGGCCATTTGTTCAGTAAAAGTGAAAACAAAACAAACAAAAAAAAAAAGAAAAGGAAAAAGACGATAGGAAAGGGAGAGGAAAAGGGAAAGTGGAAGGGAAAGGGAAAAGGAAAGAGAAAGGGAAAGGAAAAGGGAAAAAAGAAAAAGGAAAAAAAACACCCTTCTGATTATTTCATAACTCTCAAAATAAAAAGGTCAAATTCTGCAAGGATCTATGACATAAAAGAAGTGTCAACAATTATGATATTTTAAAAACCCAAAATATATTAAAAACCTTAGTCACTCACTCTCTTGGACTTTCCAAAATAAATATACATTGCTCTTTGTGTTCCTGTTTACACCTTAGAACATCTTGGTCCTCCAGACAATCAGGACTTTTTCATTTACTTAAACTGTTTGCAGAAGGATGGTTTGTACTTTATGTAAAGGCAGAATAAAAAAATTATGCCTCAGGAAACTAAGTTTAAAGTACTTAATTTCAGGCATAGAAGCACAAGAGTATCCAAGCTTGCAAAGGAATAGCAAGTTATATTACTGCTTGCTTATTCACTTGGACTTCAGGGCACATTTAATCATTTCCCTCACAGTTTTTGCCTACACTACAACAAAATGTACAGCATGTCAGGGGTACTTTATTCCCAGCATTGGACTGACAGTCCTAGCTCTCCAAGGAGATTTCTGCTTGCCATGTCAGGGCCTGGACCACATCCTACATCTTATATGTGTAGGACTGATCAAACAGCAGCCACAAATAAGGAAAAATGGTCTGAGGTAGGAAGAGAATAGTGGAGTGAGCAAGAGTGTAGGCTTATCCCATTTTCTGGTCAGATAGAATGTCCCTAATTTGACTTTTAATTCACATTTCTCAACAAAAGTAAAATGCTGGTACATACTACATTTCTCCACTTTTCTAAGAAATGTGCTTCTGTTCTCACCATTTTTAAGACCATTGATAAGGGTGAGCACAAAAGGTTTGGGGCATGTGGAATAGAAGGCAGTATGGTCAATTCCTTGATTTCTAGCTATCTACTCAAAATATTTCCGTTCTTCCTGAACAATCACGGCATGTGAGAACACACAAACCAAAACCAAATTACTAGAAGTCTTCACTTGGAGAGTTTAGCAGGCATCACCATCATTATTGTCCTTAAGATTACATGACTGAAAGGCACATTCCTAACTTACAGCTGTAGTGGAAGACTTTGGAAAACTGAGAAATCTATGACTACAAAAGATGTAACTCTGGCAAAACATGGGATTTATGGCACGTAAATCCTTCAGTATCTGGCACAAAATGGCTTCAAATGGCACAAAAATACTCTAGTATTCTTTAACTTTCCAAAGAATAAGCTATATTTTATTTCTATCTCTGTAGTTACATATGCTTCTGCTTGAAACATTTCCCATGTGTCTCCTGAAAAAAGTCATTGTATAGTGATGTAAATTTAGTCATGCAATCAGATCCAAAAAGACTTGAAAGTTTTCCCTTTTTAAAAAAAAAAAAAATTGGATGTCTGACAGACACTTCAGCAAAAAGAAGAAATATGTGACAATTACTGAAGGAATACACTACACTTTTACTTTGTTAATTAAAATTATAATCATGCAATAATGCAATTCAGGTCTCTACTAAAATTGAATCAATATACCGATAGATTAAGTCGCCAAATTAATACCAAGTGATCAAATCAAATTAACCAATTGACACCGCAGTAAGTTATTATGTACTGGTATTTTCTGTAAGATTTTAAGGAGAACTACCTCCCCAGTGAAAATCAGACTGCTTTTTTCCCCAAAAAAGTTGAAAAAAAAGGATGGAGATGGTGACTTGTAGGAATTTTTGCCAAGAAATTTTCCTCAAACTCTTGGCTGAGGTAAGAGCTATTAGAACGATAACAAAAACATTCTTTTATAAGATGCGTAATGATAAAACAGACATATTCTTTTCCATACTTGCATCATTAAGAATAATTATCACACTGCTTGCAGCATTTTAAAAATATCCTGGACCTTTTAATGTCAAGGAATTGGAGAATCAATATGAGCTCATAATTCATACTAATGACTCTTGATAAAACATGAGCTGCTTTTACATTTATCAGACTTCTATTCATAATTAAGCATTTTTCCCAGTTCTACGCAAATTTCTGCTTAATACTTCACATGATTAAGCACCTTAGTTCTTCAAAAGTTGTATCTGTCATTAATTCCAGGCAAGTAATCCCAGGAGTCTCAGTTTGTTTTAAAAACCCAGTTGTTTAGTTTTCTAGTTCAGAGACATTGTTTCTTTCAAATCAGTTCCTCTGCAAGTAGTTATTTTCTTCAGTCAAATAGTGAGATGAGGAGCCCTGCTGCTCTTGCTGCCTGAAGGTCAGAGTTGTGTGGGAGAGAATTTACCATGGAAGAAACAATCCAGCTTTACCTGGGTGACAGCAATTATGCAGAATGACAAAAGGAGAAGTTAAGTTACAAGATGAGAACTCTAATACATTCTCCCCAGGGTCTGTCACTCACTCAGCCATGAGAAAAACAATGCCAGACTTCATTTTAGCAGTTGCGTTTCTATATCACTGAGATAGCAAAGCCTATATGATACACACAGCATATTTTGCTGCATTACTTCCAGGGTGTCTGCTCCTCAGGTTGCCTCCCCTTAGGTTGTCATTCCTTGGAAGAAACAAAGAACAGACCAACCATTTTTTAATTTGAGTGCCCCCATGAATAGATGGTGAAATCATAACTTTCTTCAAAAGGCCAAACCTGGGCACACCTTTAACCTGAAGTGGAAGAGAAATGTGGGAAAATGTATGGAACAACATTCACAGTATATTGACATCCAAATCAAGACATAGAAATGTTACTGGGGAGAGGATTGTGGAGGGCATGGACCCTTCAACCCTCACAATAGGAGAGTTGCAGTGGGGGGACAACACATTGTCTTGATTTGGGTAGGTACTTCAGGAGGAAATACTTGGAAGAGGTACTCACCCACACACATTCTCTGCAGTCATTCCCATTACGTCCTGAATCTAACTGAAAAGTGAACTAAAAAAGAAAAATAAATATACCTGTACCTCTTGTGTTTCATGTATGAAAGATATCCAAGGGTGGAATTTATTTATTTTCTTAGGTTGTTGTTTGTGTTTTTTCTCACAGTCAGATCTTTTGGGTCATTTAAAAAGTAGGTAATTTTTGTCATTTGTCTCAAGTCACAACTCCCCCCAAGTCTCTGAGTGTATTTTAATCACTCTAGAAGTGTAAATTAATACCATGTGTAAGAATATTAACAATAAGAGGAACTATTTCCAAGCTTGAAAAAGTGAGACTCAGAAAGGTCAAGATGTAGCCCAAAAAATGTGCTGGTCCCAAGAAATAAACTTCAGTGGCCCATGAAAGAAACCTAAGAGTTCTGATGTGCAATCTTGTCTCTAAACAACAAAAGACCAATCATTCTCTGAAGATCACATTATACAATTACTCAGACAATTACTTTATCCCTTTATTAACAATTATTGACTGAAGCACAAGCTAAAGGCAATGGGATATTTGAGAAAAGGAACATTTAGACACATGTGACAGTTAAATGCTGCTTTATCTTGTAATACTTAGAATAATTGTTTCTATCATCAAATCAATAAGAATATGCAAATATGGATATAAATTCCCTGTTGCAGCATATATTTAGATGGTTAATCATCTATAGAAGTCTTCTACAAAACACACCTCGGATAAAAACATTTTTCCTTAGCCAATGATTAAATAATAATGCATAGTAGATAATAACAATACTTTGAATAAGCATAGTTTATCTTTCTTTCACAAAAAGCCTTTCTACCCATTGATATGTATAGAGATAAATATGTTGGTCTTTTAGAATCTGGTGAATTTCAAAGGGCAAGTACTCTGGAACCCAGCAATTTTATTAGTTTTGCTTCTGTTTGATGGGGCTTTTTCATTCTATTTATATTGATTAAATGGACAAAAACAACTTAATATAATCCTATATTTTGATCCAAATTTTTGTATTTACCACTGAAACACATTTCACTTAATAATTTTGGAAATGAGAAGCATGTCTTTTTCTAAAGGACATTTGGTCTGTGCTGTTGTAAGTGGTAAGTCAAATGAAGCCCAGTGCCAGAAATGTGTGGCCTTATCTAAAGTCTGTTTAAAAGACAATGAAGATTTCAGTTGGCTTCCTCCAAGTTTAGCAAGAAACTCTTGGAAAAATGCACGCTTCCAGTATTTATGCTCTATGAAAAGACTCTTCAATAACATCTTAAATCTCAGTTAAATTTCATCATTCTGTTAAACTTTGTTCTCTTATTTTAGTAATGTCATGCATATTTTAAAAAGCTATGAAATATTTTCATTTTATTTTTCTTATTCTTATTCTTCCTGGTTCCATTACTTATTTTCAGCAAATAGAACAGCATGCTTTATGTGGATACTTCCTTTCTCTAGATTTTTCTTGCTTTTGCTCCTTAGGTGGTTAAAAATGGAGAATGAAAACTTTTCATGTTTTCATTCTCAACTAGATGCTTTTCCTAATGACATTTGCACCTGTGTCATGAGCCATTAGAGAAATCCTGACCACGAACACCAATAATCTGAAAGGCAAGCAGAAAACACCTGAAGTAAAGCTCTGTTCTCAGCTTTCATCAGAAACTTATGTTTAGACCTTTCAGTGAATGCTTCAGAGGGAATGAAAAATGTTTTCCCAATGTTTGCAATACACGTGGCATTTAAGAAACACATTTATGCATGTGTTGTAGGAATATATATGTCCACATATTTAGAATGATGTTATATATATACAGGTATCATATCCAGGGCATATGAAAACATACTAATCACTAAATATCCTGGGAGTTGTGCCAGTTCCTGGCAGGTAGCACGGTAATATTATTCATCTCCTGACATCAAGTGGCACCTTCAAGTCCAAGCCTGCTGATGAAGCAAGCTATAGTCAAGAAAACACAGTCCCTGCTATAGTGTGGTCCTAGTAGCTACTGCTCTGGCAATCAGTTCACACATCACAACCAAGTTAATTTGGAGTCTCTGGGAGTGGGGTAAGTGAGCAGAGACTCAGACAGTGTCATTAAGATGTTTTAGTTACCTGTGAGCATTTTAATCATGTGCCCAGTAGAAACCTGCTTCCTGGAACCCATATGGTTCTGGTAAACACAACACAATGAAGTTAAGGGGCTTTATCTATAGCAGCTGCTCTGCATTGCTAATTTTTCCCCACTTTACCCTCTGAGCAGTGTAAAACAATGGGTCATTTGCTCATCTGATGTAACCTGCAGTTTACCAGTAACTTAATGAAGACAGAGTAAAGCAGTGGAACCACACAGATGTACACCAAAAGCCTGGTTGTACACCCTATTTTTAGGGTGTACAGAAACAGTCTCTTATTCCAATCTCAATGAAAAATTGTATTTTCTTCAAAGTTATTCTATCTTCTGTGCAATATGTATGAATGTTACAACTCAGATGCAATCTCTCAAGATTTCTCACATTTCGGACAAAATCTTTGTATTTTCCAGCTGATGTTTTCTCAGAAGTCTAAGTTTACAGGAAAATTTATATTATTGACTGTAAGGATCCAGTATAGGAGACCCATCCCTCTACTGTTCCTATACATTTAGTAGAGCATAAGACGTATTTGTCCAGAAGCAAATAACTTCTAAACTGAACTGTTATTCTCAGTCATTCTGTGGAAAACTCATAAGTGCACATACGTTTTTGGTCCCCATCTTTTTCCCTTATACACCTGTAAGTTAAAAAGTAGGGGAAATACTCTCCTAAATAAGATCCCTGAGCTAGATGTCTAAAGAGAAAAGTAGCTGGAATATCTTGTACTGTATCTATACTTGGAAGGTCAAAAAATATTTTATTATTACAGTTGGAAATTCAAAAAAATACTGTGTAGCTAAATAATTTCAGGATGTTTTTGAAAAATGGCCTTTTTCTTGTTGCTACTTTTAAGAATTTTTGTATGCACAATGAATGAGACAGAGGTGAAATGTCAGAAGCCATGACTTGGAAAATGAGGGGGAGAATATTTTAACTTGTAGTGTACATTGTTCTTATTTTGTGATTTGTTGTTTTTAAGATAGCATTCTCCACTACCCTTTTTCCTTGAAGCCACTTTTATATAATTATTATGTTTGTAGTAAACACAATCACAGCAAACACTTTCAGTGATCTACTGAATAGGAGAAAAATCATCTTTGCAAGGATATTTGCTTTCCTGGAAACAGCTAAGACTGTGTAAATATTTAACTGTAATTATGCTAAAGTACCATTCTTTTATGCCACAGTCACTCACAAAATGCAATCCTATAAATGCTTTTCTCGAGATCTGTTACATGCTGGCTTTCGGTCTTATGGGAACAAATCTCTCTCACTGCTATTGATCTGTTCTTTAAATTATTCTCCCATGAGGCTTTCAGCTAAGAGCATCTTTTCCTTGAATCTCTTTGTATTTTTAATTGGCTTATGTTTGTTTAAACAAAATCACACCAGTGCCTTAGGCTGCAGCCATCAACTCATTGCATTCAAAACCAGACACACTGTACTCTAGCAGCCTTCACTTCTGTCCTCTACTGGACTCATCTCTTTGGGGATGAAATCTGTCACAAGGAAAAAAAAAAAAA
>VZRN01000467.1:2889132-3026579 GCA_013397935.1 Dasyornis broadbenti
GCATACAAAATTGCCTTTGGATTGGGTTGCCAGGGACATAGCTGGGATTTGCATAATGCTGTTAGAGTCCTAAAGATGAAAGGAAGGGTAGATTGTGCCATTTGTCTGCAAGTCCTGGCTAGCAGGTGGTGAGTAGACACTGCCCCAGGAGGAGCACTGGAGAGATGGTGCCTCAGGCAGCCCCAGACCTTCCTTCCCACATCGCCTCTGAGTGTGGGGAGAGGCTTTATGCAATTTTCTCTGACATGGCTTTCTGCCTTTCATCCACCCTGCTCTCTCAGGTGAAGTGAGGCTGTCAGTGCTGCAGACTCAGCTTTTCCCTGAACCCTGTTCATCAGTGGATGAGTGAGTGGTTCCCAAGCTTCCCTCACTGAAAGGAGCACAGGAACTGCTATTGTGTGCTGCCCGTGTGCCACTGTGCAAAGAGAAAGAAATTCTTATTTCCCTTCTACCCCTCCTTGGCTGAGTAAAGAGGGTTAAGAGCCAGAATCCAAAATAAAATAGAGAGTATGGGTGGTGAAAGCAATACTGAAAAGCATTTCTTGTCATTCTAGTTTATTCTTATGTACTTTGATCCCAGATTATTTTTGAATAGTGTGAAGTGAGGCATTTTCAAGGATTTTTATCTTTATCCCATTCTTTCAACTATTTCCAGTCAATTACCAGCTGATAAAGCACTTTTCTTCTTCTGTGGCATAAATACAAGACGAAGGAAATAAATCTTTGCTCATATTCTATTATATTTTAGTTTAAATTGGTGTGAAGCCAAGTCTTTACAGGTCACATGGGCATGCTAACTATACAGTCTGGCTGGGGCTGTATAGCCCACATCTCAGTACAGCCTCACACAGCATTGTCTTCATGTCACAGTCCCTGGTAATAATTAGTCCCTAAAAACCCTTGCTCCTGAGTGCAAGCCTGTTGTGTAGATGCTCCTCCTCTCTCCTTATGACCTTATCCCTTCCATGCAGGAGGGTAGGTATCATAGGAGGGACACTTACTCCAACCTATCCCCTTATCAAGCCTTATGCGTCCCCTTTTTTTGCTACTTTGCTAGTTATAAGCAACTGGAGATACAAATAGGGATAGTAATATTGTTCAAGACAAATAAAAGTACACCTGGCATGCATTTCTAGAAGACACAGACTTCCTGCTCTGTAGGCAAGCACTGAAACGCATCACTGATTATTTATGTTATCCGAACTAACAATGTTTGTGTCACCAAGTGTGGTAACAGCCTCTTAGTTAGCTCCATTCAGCCCCTGCTTAAGAATATCAAAACTACTCATTCTTATATGAACTAACCACTAGAGTTTGGCATTCATCTATTCATCTCAAAAAGCTCATGCAAAGGAATTGGAGGTATTGAGCCACTAGATTGGAGGTCAAGACATTGCTGGGCTGTGCAAGAGCTACACTGTAGTTTCCCACAATCAGCATCATGTCATAGAATCAGAATCAGAACGGAAGGGACCCTAGAGGTCACCTAGTTCCAAACCCCCTACCCTGGTCAGGGACACCTTCCACTAGACCAGGTGTCATCAGACATTAAATTAGTAGAAAATAGGGCAAATTACTCACAGCTATAGTGTTGGAATGGAACTGCGTTCAGTCAAACTAAGTGATTGATTTAGAATAGCTAAAGGGATGTACTTCCTTGTGCAGCCAGTGGTGGACTTGTAGAAGTTGTTTCCACTGCAGGTTGGGGAAGGAGTTCAAACCAGATCAATAACAGAGAGAAACTAAAGCAGACAACAGAAGGTGTCCTCTACAATCCTTAACCCACCAGCTGTGTGTTCTGGGGCAGGACGGGCAGAGTGCAATGCAGAAAGCAGCCAGACTCACAGGCTCTCCCCAAAAAATGTTGCCTGCTGCCATGTCTGGAGAGCATTGCACTACAGAGATTACTGCTCCAGCCTAGTAGGGCATTTATTATCATATCCTTTGGTTATGCAAGTAGAAATTAATATTCATATTTTCCCTGCGATCTTACCTGAAATATTCAAATAGGTCCCACTGGATTTACACATTACACAAGTGTGAAACTCTCCATGCAAACCAGGGAATTTACAGACTAAATACTGAAACCCTGCCATAACCCAAACCATTCAAAGGAAATTCTCAATATTTGGAATGCTTGCAGATAGTTGGGTTTTCAGTTATGCAGGGATGACCAAAATACTTTTCACAAATAACAGAAACCACAAGTGGGGATGCAAATTCACCATCAAAAGTGAAATCAGTTGGAACAGGTTGGCAGGCTTGTAAGTATAAGAAGAAAAATTGAATTGCCTTGATAAGGTGTTTTGCAGGCTGTGAGATTTTAACTAAATCATACTAATCAACAATATCCTTGGAGAATTATATTCAAAGGTATTTCTTGAGGTTTTTTTATGGCATATGGTGATATGAAGAATTAATAATTTTGTAATTCCTTTTTAAAAAAAAAGGATAAACAGAAGATCCCTAATAGTTTTCAATTAACAACAGAATGCAGTATAAAACAAATTTTATCTCAGAGCCCTAGATACAAAAACATTCCTACTCATTATTATCTCAGTTTCAGGTCTTTTATTATTCATATGTGATTCTCTGAATAAAATCATTCCAAACTTTTTGCTGAAACTAAGGTTGATAAAAACATTGTTAGTATTATGTGTTGAAACTTGAAAGTGAAGACTTAATTGAACTTTGCATCTTAAATGAAGGACTTGGAATCTGTTTTCCCAATGGTAGAGTCAGTGGTTCCCAAGATGCAAAAATTTCATATGATATTTGAAAGAAGCAGCCAGGACAAGACCATTGCATAGTTAAATTTACAAATGAAGTGGCAAATATGACTAATTTGTTGTAAAGTCTGAATTAAAGTAAACTTTTGAAACTTACAATGTCAACTTACACTGTTTCCAGGCTTCACCAGTTGCAAAATTCTCTGTAAGACTGGTTATTTAATAAAGTGCGAATTCTTCCTTTAAAGAAAAGTAACCATCCTAGTGACACAAAAATAATAAAAAAAAAAAACCTATTGGAAAAGATTATGAGAATTATTTAGTGTTATCATCTTGAAAATACACAGATGACAGTGAAAATGCCTATAGCTCTGAAAGACTTGGACTACTACTACTGCTCAAGTATTTTTTTTTTTTTTTAATCTATTCCTTAAGAAAATGGCTTTCAATGCACTTATAAAAAAATCCAATTCCTAATGATGAGTTTTACACATGCTAGTATAAGTGATATAGACAAAGTATTTTATAGAAGTATGAGCTTTGGAAGTGTTTTAGTTAGGTTTAAAAAACAATGCTGTTTATCAGTCAATGACTATTGAGCTGGATGCAGACGGTTAAAGTGACAGGAGGCTGCCCAGGGGTATGGTTGCCTCCCAGACAAGTGACACAGAGGGCATACCACAAGAAGCAGCAATAACGCAAGAGCGAAAAAAAGACGCCCTCTGGTAAACCTGTCACTGACCATTGTCATGTCCTGTGCATTCTAGTCTTCTCTATCCAATTTTATTTCCTTCTCCGGTTTCTGTTCTTATCTATGTTGATGTTTACCCTTGGAATTTTGCTCTATCAGATCAATGGGAGCTGATTTAAGAGGGCATATCATTGTGATAAAAATGTGCCTTAGCATTTTTGTCAGTCCTGTAAAGCAAATGCCCAGTATTATGGGTCATTCTGGAAGTTCAGTGGGTTATCCAAATTAGCTGAGATGTGGTATAAGCAAAGCAGCTAAAGCTTTGAATTGACTTTGTAATTATAATGTGCAAATGTTCAACATTATCTTTAACAACTTCCTGACTCCAAACCAGGATATTTTTAATACACTAAGCTGCAGAGAATTCAAAATCTGTCTAAAACAAAGGCAAAGGATTAAGAATCTAAGATGAGGGATGAGACCAGCAAATTACTATCACACCCTTTACTATTACTTCAGTGTCAACCAATGAAGAACATGTATTGCAACTTTTACTCAATTTTCTCTTCCACAATTCTTTGCACTTGCTCGTTTACTAGATTATGCAGCCATCTTGCACATGCCAAATGGATTTTTGAGGAAATGCTTGGCTGCTAAATGTGCATCCATGTTAGAAAATGTTTAGAACAACAACAAACTGCTGGATGATGTTTGCAGCAAAGGTGTCCTGGTCAAGAAGGTTTTGATGTACATAGCCTCCACTAATCAGTGCTTTTTCACAACTAATATAATTTAATTTCAATATGGATAGTAGGTAAAACTGGTCTAATTCTAAATGTAGATGTACTGACTTTGGCTGGGCTAATTTGCTTCGTAGTGGCTGATATAAGTCTATGTCTTGAGTGTGAGCTGAACAGAGGGTTGATAACATAGAAATGTTTCTGTTATTGCTGGCAGGGCTCACACAGAGCCAAGGCCTTTTCTGCTTTTTGTGCTGCCACGCTGGTGAGGAAACTGAGGGTGCATGAGAACCTGGGAGGAGACACAGCCAGGACAGGTAACACGAAGTGATCCAAGGGATATTCCAGACAATGTGACATTCTGCTCTGTATATATAGTAGGGGGGGAAATGAGGATAAGAGGGACATTTGGAGCAATGTTATTTGTTCTCCCAAATCACCATGATGGGTGATGCAGCCCTGCTCTCATGGGCATGGCTGAACACCTGCAAGCTCAAGGGGAGCAGGGAATTAATTCCTTGGTTTGCTTTGTCTGTGTGTATGACTTTTGCTTTCCCTATTAAGCTGACTGTCTCCACCCGTGAGCTTTCCATCTTTTACCCTTCTGGTTCTTTCCCCATTCCTGCTGGTGGGGAAGTGAGCAAGAGGCTGTGTGGGCCTTGGTCACTGGCTGAGGTTAAACCACAACCATAGAGAAAAATCTTTCTCTCCCTTAAATCCAGTTTTTCCATCTTTTCTGTTCATAGATGATACTTTTAAGTAAATACCACCACAGTAATGTAAACAAAGACCACTATTTTAATCAGAACTAAATCTGAAAGCTAACAGGTACAAAAGAAGAATAGAAGGTAGACAGAAGCCTCACAGAAAATTTAGAATTCATAAACATTGTAAAAATTTAAACTAAATACAGTCACTTCTGGAGGAAAAGAATTAATACGACATAGACAAAGAAGCTGATGTAGACAAAATGTTTGTTTACTGCTTCAAAATGCTGTTCAGTTGTAAATACATTCAATTTCTTTTTCTCCCAAACAAATATTATGCTTCACTGGATCAGTGTTTTAATTTTCATTGATAACAATCGTAGCGATTGAGTAGGCACAATCCACAGTACCAAAGTCTTATGCCTATAAATATCATGGACACTTAGGAAAACATTTCATCAATTCTGTTCTTGTGAAAATTATTACCTTGTGAACAAAAGCATCTATGGAAACCCAGAAATCTGAGATAAACCCAATGAGAGTTTAAAAGAAAAATAAATAAAATAAATTATTTTGCTTGAGTTGAATACTGTCCATTCACGATGTATAAAAATGAAGTCTTTAAACTCAAATGAAATTATAGTCAATGGTCATCATCTAGTTTATATTTTCCTAACTCTTGCTTTGAAGTGGTTTCAATTACATACTCTTAATAAAAGCATGTTTTAAGCACCTACTTGTTATGTCTGCTATAAAAGAAAAGCAGATGGAAACAATGTTTAAAGATAACTGAATAGGAATATTTATTTGGAAAATTATTTTTTCTTCATGGTTAATCAAACCTATCAAAAGTTCCAAGGAAGACAAAGGTCATTCTTGGGTTAATATTCGTCTTTGTTGCTTAGAATTTCTAAAGTCTGATCACTAAATTTGATCACTAGGAAGAGAATTCACTAATGGTGTTGAAGGACGCTGCTCACTCAAATGTTGGAGAGAGTTTATACCCTCTTCAGAGGGAGAAGGCGGGAAAGATTGTGAAGGGGATGTTGTAGAAGGTGGTAGAGTGCTGAGGGCGGAAAATTTTAGAGTGAATTATAAAGAAGGGAGCAATGATAGACAATTTTCAGCTTAAGAGTTCGCTCAGGAAGAGAAGTAAAAATCTTTAGACAAGCTCAGATAAAAGAATTATGTTTAAGCTGAGGAAGTGAGTTTATTCCAGATGTGTTTGACAGCATGAGAACAGAAATGGAAGTAGTGCTTTTGGTAAGGAGCCAGTACTGGGGATTAGTCAGGTGGAGAGCACTGAGAGGGGAGTGAGGAGCTGAGAGCATAAGGGTGGGAAGAATTGAAAATACAGGCTCTGGCATCAAGCAAAGGGAATGAAAACAAAGAGAGAAGGAAAGGAATTAGAGCAGCAGAGAAATCAAAGGGAGGTTTAAGAGCAAAGCCAGCTTTGGTAGAGATCACAAGGAACGAATAAAACCAAGAAGGAAGGGAGAATAAGAGTTACTGAGAGTGATGCTGGTGGTTGTGGGGAGAGAATAAAGGGACTGGAGATGATTTGGGGGTAGGCTTCAATAAGTGAAGATGAATCTTTCAGACTTTCCCACGTTATGCCCTGCAGAAGGGGTTTTATAATTGCTGTTGGTCCTGGATGTCTGCAGTTTATTCTGTCGGTCTATCTGATTTTGGATTTGTTTTTCATGTTTTTTTTCCTCAAACCTACCATCTAAGGATGTTATAACAGTGTCATTTTCTCATATACGGTCTTCCTTGTTCCTACCTTTTATCATGTGATCAGTGCATGCAAACTATATTGTTTGCTGCCAGCGTGCTTCAACCCAGGTGGCCCTGAGAGGCATTCAAAGGATCAGCAAGCTCTCGGCCATGGAAGAGCTTTGGGATCAGAATTACTTCTTAAGGCAGAGATGGCTGACCTAGGCAATAAAATACATACACAGTTAATAAAGGAGGAGGTGGTATGTCATCTGAACAGCTTTTTTAAAAGGCTGTTTATTTTAGGCAACTCATTCTCCTACACCCACATCTGTCTTTGCATAGATTACAGGGCTATATTCTGAGTGCCTCTCCATCAGCTAGCATGCATGCACATGTGATCTGTAGGCTGCAAACCAGTATCGAGGGTTTTGCACTCAGGAACTACTAGGCTCAAGACAGTAATTGCTTTTCTACAGAGAAGTAAACTCTCTGGGCTGAGGGTGAGCGCTTTTACTAAGCAGAAAAATTATAGTAATATTGAAATGAGGTTCTGGTGTCAGAAGAAGGGACAATGCACCCTCACCTTGCATCTGGACACCTTGATATCTTCACAGAAATATTAAAAATGTGGGAGAATTGATTATGGACAAAGTCTAAGTCTCAGTGTTCCTTGGTTTAGACAGTTGTTGACATCAAAAATAAAACAGCTTGTGAGCCCTTTCGTGGTATTTATTTTTTTATTTCTCAGATATTAGCAGGACCCTGCCGTAGCAACAACACGTAAATGCACCTGGGTGTATATGCAGTGGAGTGTATTGTTCTGCATATTAACATATGCATACAGATATATATACATACATATATACACAAGATTAATTAACATGAGAGGAGGGTATCTTGGTGCCAATTTAGAGTCACTGCCAGAGCAAGGGAAAGAAGAAACTACCTGCCATCATGATTTGAGTATTTATGTGTAAGTCATCTACCTACCTGAAGGAGGGAATATGATCATATACTAACAAGAGTATTATAAGAAATTTAGAAAGAATTTTGCTTTTCCTCATCACAAGTTCTATCTATGCTATTGTGACACCTGTTAAAAGAAAAAAAAAGTCACTATTATGATCCCAAGGAACAAAATGTAAAATTAATTCCATATAAGGTTCCAAAGGGATTTTACAAATATAGATAATTAAAAATAAGTCAAATTAGAAATACTTTAAAAATTCCTCTATATCACAGCAGGTTTGTACTTTAGGACAATAACAGCTTTCCAGTTAGGAGCAATTAAGAGTTTCCTTTTTTCCTTTACAACTGCGAAGCTGGAAGGTATCAAAAAATCTTTTCCTATGCTGAAGAATTTCATAATATGCCTGTGTTAAAGACATCCAGATATTGTAACCTTAAGAATAAGAAACAAAAAGGAACTTAATATAATGACATGTTGTTCTGAAATTGGTTCCCATCAAATTTCAATTAAGTTATAAGTAAAACTCCATGCTTACTACAGTAATTTATTATTAACTTGTCATTATCATCCCTGTACCTATCTTTTGGGGTAAAATTTACATTTTAGGTGTTACTCTTTGGCAAGGATAATAACCAAGTTTCTTTTACAGAATACTCTTTTTTGTTATAAATGATTGGAGATTCCTGATTTAAATTTAAATGTTCAATGGTAATACTTCAACAATTACTATTGACAGTAGAGATAGGAACTCTGTCATAAGGGAATTTTCATAATCCCTCTCTCTTGGACGTATTTAAGTATCATTTGTCTTTAGGAAGAGCTTTAAATAGTGTAAGTTTTCAAATTCTTTCATATTTTCACCTCATTAAAAACCCTCAACATATTAATCAAAAAAAAACCAGCTGACCAAAGACTATAACTAAGTTGTTACATACACATAGGGTTTGGAGGGATTTTCACTGCCATAGTCTTTCATTTATGGCTTTCATTTGTAGGATCTGGAATAAAGCATTATGCTTAAAAATTGACAAATTTGCTTGACTCTAATCATCCATTTCCTATTGTCCAGTGCAGGTGTTCCATTTTCTGGCACAAGGAAGGTTTGAAATGTCAGTGCTGTGCATTTCATTTAATGTTCCACTATGTTTCATGTCAGCTGGGAGTCCGGAGTGGTGAGTAGTTACACCTCCCCAAAGAGCTCTAGGAAAAAGCAACATCTCATGAGGATGCCCCTGAACTTCTGGACTGCATTGCACTGTGGTGCAGCTGTGCTTTTTCTTTTTCTTTGGACGGGAAGAAAATAAATGTATTCTTGGAACTGCAGTGCCTTTGGAGCTCCTGTTCTGTTCCAAGAGGGAATATTTGGTATCAGACTGTCACTAGAGGCAGCCCCCTTTCCCACCCATGCTCTACACTGTTTAAAGTCTGCCATTGCTCCTGAATACAGTGGGTTGTTTTTGCCAAACTAATCCAAATAAGTTTTACTATTGGAATATGTAATGCTGAAACCAACATCTCTGGATACCATTTTTAGCCTTTTCATAGTCTTGATGGGTGTTTTTGGGAAATCATATAGCCACTAATCTAAAGGCTTCAGTGAATTTTGTTTCATGGTCTTTACTCCCTTTGCAATAATCAATGGATCTGAAAAAGAATTTAATAATTCCTGGATTACATCCCAAAAAGAATCCCCAAAAGTTAGATTACTGTTCTTTCAGAGTACCAAGTTCTTTTTCAGTGTTGTAGTTTAACCCCAGCCAGCCACCAAGCTCTAAGCAGCCACTCACTCACTCCCCCACCAGTGGGATCAAGGAGACAATGGGAAGGGTAAAAGATGGAAAACTCATGGGTTAAGATAAAGACAGTTTAATAGGGAAAGCAAAAACCACGCACACTAGCAAAGCAAAACAATTACTAGATAATGATTCACTGCTACCCATGGGCTTGCAGGTGTTCAGCCATCTCCAGGAGAGCAGGGCCCCATCACACATAACATTGCTTGGGAAGATCAACACCAGCACTCCAAATGTCCCCCCTTTACTCATTCTTCCCCCCACTTTATATACCGAGCACGATGTCACACGGTCTGGAATATCCCTTGGGTCAGTGTGGGCCACCTGACTGTGACTTGAGTCCTGACTGTGACAAGTTCCAACCTTCCACGTACCCCCAGTTTCCTCACCAGCATGGCAGTACAAAAACCAGAAAAGGTCTTGGCTCTGTGTGTAAGCCCTGCTCAGCAATAACAGAAACATTTCTGTATTATCAACCCTGTGGTTACCATAAATCCAAGACACAGCCCCATGCCAGCCACTGTGAAGAAAATTAACTCTATCCCAGCCAAAACTAGCACAGTTAGTCAAGTGTTAAGCAGAAAAGTAAAACTTGGCTGCAATCATGACAGTTTGCACAGGACACAAAAATGTTGAGCAATAAAGTTAGATTCTTAGAACAGTAGTGATAGCCCTGACCTTTGAATTTTAAATTTTGACAGATTACTTCAAAGAGCTCATATCTCCACCACTCTTAGTGCAAGGATAAATCTGTCCATTTCAGACGAAATAACACACCTATCTTCTCACCTCTGCTTCATACCACCTGAATGTTTGAGTGTTAAATACGTGTTAAAAATTAGGAACTATATTGAAAACATTGAGTGAATTTCATTGAAATACTGTCCACAGGACCAATGTACTGTATGTGACTTCCTTGCATGATTTAGTTATTTTGGAATACCATTTGTGAAATAAATAGACATGGGCTTAATTTAGTAAAGCAGTCATCTGTCTCCCACAACTCCAAATGGGAAATCAAAATACAATAAAATATAAAATGTTTATTAAATCCAGATGGATCTTCAGATGAAAGCAAGGTCTATGGTAATGGCAGCCTTTAAAGGGCACTGTCAACTTAAAGCAGCTGAAAATGTTTTATATATTTTTGTTGCAAGTAACCATTTTATTACATTTAGAAATACAGAACAAAAGAGTTTTCTTAATTTTCCTGTTGTTTTCTAGTTTTTACGTTTCTTGACAGTCATTTTTACTGTTTCTTCTCTGTAGCAACTTCTCATAACTGTATTATATTTTCCTAATTTCAAATTCTACCTGCTGAGATCCAAAGGGACTTACATAAACATTTTAATATATGCACAGAGGTGCTTAATGGGATTTAGGCCCATAATTATTTTGTTTAAAAAAAAAATGCCCTGTAGAAGTTCACAGTTCAAATTTTACCAAATGACTTTATTTGTCCCTCTGTACTCACAGATTTGCAACAGTATTCTTTTAAAAAACCTTAAAAGATAGATTGCAGGTATTAATTCCTGTGTGGTATATGCAAGATACTTTAATCCATCATTAAGTTCTACCAAAAGTACTCTCAAATACCATTTTTTATAAGACTCAGTATTGTTAGGTTTATTTATTGAGATATTAGTAGAGAGCTGTGTGCTGCTGGAAGTGTCAGGAGACTGGCCAAAGAGTTGCTACGATATGACACTGCATTTACATCCATAATGCAATGTGACAGAAAGCAAAATGGGGACAGTGGCATGGCTGGAGGTGGCACAATATAAACAGCTTTTGAACCCATGTAGTGTCTCATTTCTGTGCAGTGCATTCACAATGGAAAGTTTGGGAACGGGTCAGTATAAAATCATCATGACTGTCAGAAGCAAGTCCTCCATAGCAAAGGATTTAGCACTACTGAAGATAAAGTCACCTCTGCACACAAAGAAACCATCAAGATATTCCCTTTGATATTTCACCTTAGAACTATCTAGGTTTCTCCTGAGCTGCAGTATTAGATTTTCTTGTCATTTCAGGTGCTCTAGAGGTGCACAGGATTATCAAAAACAGATGGCAGCCAGTGAAACACATCATATCAGACCTTCCTTCTCTGTTTCTTGGAATAGGAGTTCAAAAAGAAGTCACAACTTGGCACTTCCTAGGAAATTATATATATGATCTTCAAATAAAATTTCAGAAGCCAAAAAAAGAAAGGCACATAGAAATCAGGCAGATTGAACTTTCTCCCTGCCATATCACTCAACAAAATTCCTTCTTTCTTTGTGTACATATTTATATTGTTAGGAGTAGAGGAACATATTACTTACCCAGAACATCCATTTCAGTTCCTACCTTGTCTAGCTGAGGAAGTGTTTGAGTCACATGTGGTAGACCACATCCTTTCTCTTATGTTAACAGATGATGAAGGAGCACATCTGGATTCAAAATTTCATTTTCACCCTCAACATTTTTGTATTAGCACACTGTCATACTTAATATAAATTGGAAAACACTTAGTCCCGTAGCACTTGATTTTCTGGAAGGAGACAAAGCATGACATTGTGGAGTCCATAAACAGCAGGGGGTATAATTCATAGTAAAGCTATATAATATGTTCCATATACATTGCAGCTGTTGATAGATTTTATTACATTTCAGTTAAGGCCTTATTACATTTGCAGGCAAGATTTATTCTATTTGGTTGTATTACTTCTAAAGTTCAGGATATTTTCACGTTTGTAGCTGGCTTATTTCATCTGTGATCACTGAGTTAACATCACAACCTTGTTATAACTGTACGTTATGAACAATGTCACCTGTTGTTATGACGCTTGCAGTCAGTTTTCATTACAACTGTCCCTAATACTTCACAATATTTTGCAGGTGCTGGATATTAAATTGCAGTATTTAAAAACATATTTTGAAGTCAATGGAACCTAACAGAGAAATGTCTGAAGTAAAGGCTCCTGCAACTCACCTTTTCTATGCTTTATAATTTCATCTATGATAAGATGAAAAGATGCTTGCCACAAAAGGAGAAAATAAATGTCATCTCAAATTCATGAAAAATCTTCAGTGATTTACCATCACAGTAAATGTATAGTTTCAAGAAACATGAATTCAAACTAATGAAATCACTGAGTTTCAATTGCAGAAAAGATAACCATCTGCTGTTGTTTTTAGGAAACACATTAAACTGCCTAAGACATTCCATGGAGCATACACATATTGAAAGTTGTTTCCATCTCGTGAGGGCAGGTAACATAAACAGCTCTAATCTTTTGCAAATTCCTCCTTTCATTTTCCATGCCGAATCAGGTGTATCCTTGGTATAGGAGTTATTTTCAACCTGCTGATTGGGGCAGAATATGCTCACCAGTGTGTGTACTTCAATGCAGTTTCCAAAGAAATCTACAAGAACTCCTCTTGCATGAGTTTAAATCCTGTCTTGTACGGTACAGAAAAGCAGAAGAGGCACTGGATTATCAAAAACTCTACAGTTCATATCCATGAGATTGTGCAATAATGATAATCTTTTTGTATTAGTCCCACATATAGCCCTTGGCCCAAAGGGCCCGAGAACAGCACCTGTATGCCGTCTTCATAGGTTTTAATCATCTGGTTACACTTCAACTGAGAAGAAAGAAATGGGGTTTTGGTTTTTTTGTAAACATAAAGAGTTTTCTAATTGTCTTTTCCCTTCAATTATCTAAACAGGGTAAAAAACCTAGACCTGACTGTAATCGGGGGACACTGCAGAAGAAAGTGCTTCTCTTGAAACCATATGAAAGAAACACGATGTCAATACTCATAAAAACATAAAACATTTATAAAAAAATGTAAAAATCAAAGGTAAAGGGTAGTTGTGACAAGGAAGGGGGTTTTGGAATTCTGAAATTACACTGTCACAAATCCGGTAGGACACTGAGAAGCAAGGAAACAGAGGAAGGGAATTAGGTAGAGGTGTTTTATTGTTTTATCTAGTGTCAGTTTACTTCTTGTGCTAAGGAAAATGTAATTTTGGTGCTATTCTTGAAATATGTTAATATTTGATCTAGCAGTTACCTACAGAAATATTTACTAGAGTTTAAAATGTCTGTGTCCTGGCTTTAAACTGAAAGGCTGTATCCAGAAATATGTCAAGAACATCAGAGTAGAGAAACTACATTGGTCTAGGGAAGCTTAAAAACATTTGGGTCTAGTGTGATATGACCTGCACAAAAAAGATCATCATGTATCTCTTCAGAATTAAAAGTTCAACAAATGCCAGGAAATACATTTATATTTTCAGCATATTACCTTTTAAATGAAAAGCATTACTGTTGCAATAAATCTGCCCCCCAGAAAACCCCAAGGTGAAGCAATTTAAGCCAACTCCCATGAAATGAATACAGTTGCTTTGGTTAGTTTTCATCAGCAGACTTTTTTCTACTTTTTTCTTTGTTTTCCTTTCACAAAACTTAAATAATCCTGATTGTGAGCATAAGTTGCAACTCGTATACTTAGGGAAACAGGCTCCACTGAGAACCACTGAGTAGAAGCCCTTCAGAGTGTTACAAGCAAAGAAACTTTGCAGACCCAGGCCCTTTGCAGATTAAACTCATTCACCTAATTAGTGACGCTTCTTTAAAGAATCCTTCTTTTTTGTCCTTTTGCATTCATGGTTTAGCTTCGAACAGGCTTATGTTTTCCAGTTACATGTTCTCCAACAAGCAGAACAATAGAATTTACATCTGAAAAGTTCACAAAGCACTGTGTTGTAGAGTGAATTAATCAGTGACCTTTCACTACCAGAAGTGTGCATGTCCTGATAAAATTGAAAGCCCTTCTGGACGCAGGAGGGGAGAAATAAAGAACATTGTAAATTAAAGGAGATTTGGACTGGGAGTCTCATTTTCTGGCTTCTGGGTTCAGAGATGTCTGTTTCTCACCTAAAAGTCTAGTCTTAGCAGGCAATATTTCACCCTGCCCAACATATTTAAATGACATAATTGACAACATTTGTTGAAAGGACTGAAGAAACTGGGATGATAAAAGACTTTCTTGCATGACTAGTGTTTGGTCAGTCTATGTCAGGGTTCTCAAGGCACGACAGAGAGTCTGGCACCCAAACTGTGAATAAATGTAACGTGTTTCAGCTGGGGTGTCTGCTCTTTGAAAAAGAGGTTCTGCTCTCTATCATTTTCCCAGCATTGTGTGTATCATAGCACGTATCTAAATTGAACATACAGTTGCATATTTCTAAGCAATGAAGAAAATAATTTATGTTAATTATAATAAATCAAGATAAAATTATCCTGCATAATCTACATAGACTGGATCGATGCTGGTAGGCCAAGTTATGGGAAAAAATTTTCTGAAGTGCCATAACAAAAGTAGGACTTGGTGTCTCTGCTATAGTGCTATTAACATTCTATGTCTGTTCCTTGAAAACTATAAATGCATGTATTTATTGTGACTCAGTGCTTAAACTTTTCAAATACACAGAAGCTTATGGATTTTTATTCAGACGTCATAATTGAAGAGCAGGGGAGAAATCAAGGTGGGGTTCTTCCCCTCTTCAGTTATTCAGCCTCATCTTTTCAATTTGAATTTGCTTAGAAACAGAAAGTAATGAAAGACTCATGGGAATTAGTCCATTTCTCAGCTGTAGTGAGACAATTACTTTCCAAGTGGTTGCAGTAAACTCAAAGGCCACATCTCACAGAATTCAGGAGTGCCAGGCAAAATGTACCAGTATACACTTCCTGTATTCACCTTCATAAAATGTCTAAGAAAAATTTAAAAGCAGATTTTCTTTTATCTGTAGGGTCTATATATGATGGCATTAACACGGGCCTATTGGGATTACTTTCCAAGACGTATGTACAAGCCCTTTATATCAAATTTCTTATTAACAACATAAAACAGAATCATAGAACAGTGAATTGGAAGGGACCTCAAGGATCGTCCAGGACAATCTGTCTTGACAAAAGCACAGTCTAGACAAAATGGCCCAGTAACCTGTTCTACTGAATGTTAAAAGTGTCCAGCGTTGGGGAATCCACTACTTCCCTGGGAAGAGTATTCCAATAGCTGATTATTTTCATTTTAAAAAATTTTCCTTTCTGTGTCCAATCACAAACTCCCCAGGAGTAACTTGTACCCCTTATCCCTTGTCTTTACCATGTGATTTCTTGTGAAAAGGGAGTCTCAATCTTCCTTGTAGCCACCCTTCAAATGGTAGAACGTGATGATAACATCCCTTACCCCTTCCTTTATCAACACTGAACACACACAGTTGTCTCAGCCTGCCCACATATTTTTTGCATAGCTGTTTTTGTAAAGCAAAACTTAACAGTGTTCTGGGTGTGGCCTGACAAGTGAGGAGTAGAGTGGGACAGTGGCTTCTTTATCTCTGCTGGTCATACACTTCTTGATACAACCCAGCACACCACTGGCATGCTTTGCTGCAGCAGCACACCCTTCACTCATTTTGAGGTCTTTCTCCTGTGTCACAGAGGTGCAAGTCTCCACCTTCCTCTCTATATAGTAATATTCTCACTATAATTTGTTTTATTATTCAAGAATTTGATTTCAGAACACAGATTCCATTCAGAAGTAAGTGGAACACCAGTGGTGAAATCAAAGGCTAACTTAGCCAATCATTTGTATTTCATTTATTTGATTTATTCCTATATTTCTAATCTACAAGCACATTCAATTCTTCTCAAATTATTTTCTATATTGATTCCCAACTACTTGCATTTTTCCTTTCCTGTCAAGGTGATTAAAGAAACTAGATTGTCCTAAAATTATTTCTATTTGCTTTAAACCTCTGCATTATGCATTTGACTGAATTTCCTATGTGTGGCCATATCAAATGCTTCATGGAGACTGAGACAACCCAGTTATGTTGCATTTTTTCTGTTTAGATCACTAGCTTATAAAAGAAAAAAAAATTCTTTTGCTTTTGCTACAACCTGTGATTTGTATTTCATAATCCATTTTGGTTTTCTTTTTTTTTTTCTTTTATCCTGGAGTCCATAAAATACCCAAATGGTTGTTTTAACATCCTTATGCAAGGTCTGCCTCAGTTTGAATTCTTGTGGTTTTTTCACTTTATCTCCTAACATCTGAAATATATCATTTTTTGCTCATCAGTCCATGCTTTTCCCATTCTTTATAGCCCCAATATCCTTTCTGACAGTATTAGGTGTTCCGAGCAGATCTGCATCTCACAGTCTTTTATTTTCCTTTCTTTGGAGTCCATATTTGAAATAGTTTATGCAGTTCTACATTAAGAAAATGGCAAGTTTTTCAGTCAGCTTTTGCCCCAAGCTTCTCAAATGAATTGATTTCAGGAACTTTTTTATGCTATCAAATTTATTTTTATGATATTGTGAATCAGTGTTAGAGGATCTACTTTTAGTTTTCATTTAATTTCAGCTGAATTGGCCTTGGATTGTTCTGTCCAAGATCAAGAGAGATTTATACTAAAAGATTTATAATCTTCCTCAGTGTTTACATAGCCCAACAAAGTTTGCTAGTTTGACAGTTATTTCATAACATTACAGCAATCAGCCCTAAGAATAAGTAGGAACTAGCATTATTTCTACCATTTTTCCAACCCGTATTCAGGAACTTTTGAAATATTCCAAATAATACTGTGTGAGAAATGTTGCTGTAGTGGCCATCAACAAAACACAGCTGCTCACTTACTACCCAAACATCACCACAGTGGGATGGGAAGGAAAACCAGAAATAGGTAAAACCTATCAGCTGACATAGGAAGTGTTTTATAATTAAAATTTTATGTAATAACAAGAAAGAAAAAAAAAAATGAGAGAGAAGTAAAACCCAAGATAAACGAGTTGTGCTGAATGCAATTGTTCAACACCCACTGACCAACGCCCATCTCATCCCAGAGCAGCAACTGGCCCATCCTGGCCAGCTCCTCCCAGTTTATATACTGGACGTGATATTCTGTGGTGTGGGGATATCCTTTAGGTCAGTTTGAGTCAGCTCTCCTGGCCGAAACTCACAGCTTCTCATGCACCTGCTTTCTGGCAGAGCATGAGACACCCAAAAGTCCTTGATTTAGGGCAAGCACTGCTCAGTAACAACCAACATTTTTCTCATACTGAATCCAAAGCACAGCCCTATACCAATGCCTAGGAAGCATATTGTCTGTTCCAGCTGAAATCAGGGCAGTATCCATCCCTTATTCCATACAATTTACATCATGCTAGGCCCCACACTGGCCACTGTACACTATAGTAGATATACTAAATATCTCCTGTCCTTTTATATATACACACAGGCATCATTCCCTTAGTCTGTGGACCATCCCTATAAAAGTCTGTTTAGTTCATTAAGTCCATGACTTTGGGCTCCATCTTTCATAAGTCTGTCAGGGTAGGAAAGACAATGTGTGGTGCCAGATTGCTGCATGATGAAGAGAGTTCTAATCCCATCATCACTGCGCTTGTTCAGTTTCACTGAAGTTCATTCTTCAGTCAAAAGTAGGTCAGTGTCAAATCTCCAAATCTGAAAAGGCAGAGGTGCTATGAGGCACTAAGTGTAGTGGGATAGGAATATAGCCAGCAATTAACATCATAAAGCAAAGTCCTTTTCCATTGTAAAGTGCAATCAGTCTGACTAGTTATCCTTCTTCTAGCCTGAACTCAACATTTTTAACCTCATAGCTCATTAGACACAGAGAAAAAATAATTTAACTAACCATTATCTGTTATATCTATTCTTAATAATTCATGCAAAGTTATTGCACAGAGCTCCATGGATGACTGACCTGCTCAGGAAAAGGGCCAGCCATGATGAAGAGATTTGCCTTCCCTAAGTGGATCACGGTTCTGATGATCCTCAAGGGAAAGAGGAGGCCAAGCTACTCCTCTCAAGCCTCTTTAGCTTCACTTTAAAACTAATGCTCATAAAAGGCTCGAAAAAGCTTCCACTTCTATCCTCTATTTTTCTCTTGGTTTTCCTAAAGAATTGTCTTAAAATTCTCCATCAAGGACATTTACAAAGAGTTTAAACTTATCACATTCTATTGCACAGAATCATTATCAATCTGGTGATGTGTGCACCAAGTTCTAAGTGCCATAAAATACTACAGAAATTTGAAAACTGTTCTGCCCACTCTGTCACTAAGGTAGAGATTTCGGACTTCTACAAGAAATATAATGGAAAACCTCAGGGTTTAGGACACTAGCTTAAATGAGGACTGATTCCTTTTCTGGTCCTAAAATGTCTACCTGCACAGTTAATGTTTGTTAGATAGGTAGAGAATCTACAGTTGGAACCCTTCTGTACCACTTTTGAGATCAGTAACAAATATTACATTTTTATAGAGATTTCTCCTCAGTTACTGTTTAAAAATATCAGAAGTCTATCTACTTCAAATAAGAAGTAATTTCTTTCAGTTTTCTCCAGTGGCAGATTTTTTCATTCCTAGGCTCAACAGTAGTTTTCAACATTCAAATCAAGATACGTTTTTCAGCCCGGTGATCAGAATACATCTCCTATTCACTATTCAACTACTGGAAGAAATCTGGGAAGAAACCAGAAGAGCTATTTTGGCATGACAGGAAGCCATAATTCCCCACTGTTGTTTTTAAGGTAGCTTTAGGCTCTTTCTTAACATAACAGGTGAAACCATGTTTTTATACATCAGTACTATGAGCCCTAGTCAACTTAGCTGGTCTATCTACCTCAAACAAAGTAATATTAATATATTCATATAGGTAATTATTAACTTAATTCACCATCAGCTCTTGGACATGAATCCCCTCATAACCCTAAGGTTAATAAAGCGATAGTAGTTTGCAGGATGGGGTTAAAATGTTTCTTTGGTAATTGAAAAATTTATGAAGATTTGTATGATTAGATTTACTGATCTGATTTGGCCTAAAAATCAAAACAATGAATTTGAAAAGAATGTTTGACAAAAGTAATCAGAGTACAATCATAGCAAAGCATAGTCCAAATGAAGCAAGATGTTTGATTCTCTCATTGAAGAATTATGGTCAACACTTGCTAGATAAAATTTGGTTTGACTAAGAAACAAAATTTTTCTTTGAATAGTTTCCACCACTCTACCTCTACCAAGCCAAGACAAAGCTATAGGAAGGCAGCTGTACCTCCTCTGAAAAGCAGCTAAATTTGCAACTCTTTCAGGACTGAACTTGATACGGTATTGCCATAAAATTGTTCTAATCGGTCAGACCAGTACTTCTGTTAACAGATGGATTTATAGAACCAGTTTCTTAATTCACTACAACTACTTTGATTTACATGGATTTTCATTAGTTTCCCCTAAGAGTGTGCATTCTCTACAACCAGTCACACTTTAGTAGCATAAATGTAATTCTTTGGGAAGAAATGCAGGCCACTATGCCTCACGTATCTCAAACCTGTGCTTATGTAACTCTGTCAAAGCTGGATGTCACCCATAGATTTTGTTGGTTGCATATTGCTTCTCAGAGCTATGCATTACTGAAGTATAATATTACAGTACAATAAGAATTGAATGTTCTCCAGGAAAATAAAAAGAAATGGGGATAAACAGATCAGACAAGGGACATTTTTCTATCACATGAATCAGGAATAGAAAAAAGGTAGTTAAAAATATTCATCAATTCATTCTGTGAATCCAGAATTCAGTCGTTCTGGTTTCTACATCTCCACCAGCATTGGTTTTGCTCACATCTGTGCATAAAGGACATTTGAGACCAGGGGATTCCTCTTTTTCAGTGATATTATCTACCCTGCCTATCAGACACCACACACCACGCCTTGGTGGGAAAAATATTGATGGTATTTCAGTCATCATCATCTAGATAAGAAAAACCACCACTCCAGAAGCTGTAGCAGATGACACAGAAGTTTTTACCATACAGAACAAGACAGTGGTTTGGTGTTTCCAGGCTTGCCAGGAGGTGGCTGGGTGAGGCACACACATTATGCCTTTGTTAGCCCCCCGAATCGCAGCTGTCACTGCCCCTGCCTGTCAGTGCTCAGTAAGAACAAGAGCTACAGAGCACAGCTTCAGGGATGATGAACAGGTTTGTTTCTGATGATGTCTCAATCTAGACAATCTCAAAAATCTGTCAGAACATCTGTCAGGCATCTGATCTTGTGGTTGATCTTGCAAGTCAGTAAACATCTCCACACAATATTGCAGCAGAAACTTTCTCTGAAATTACTCGCTGCCTGCTTCCTACCATAGAAATGTCACTAGCCCAATGTTTTGCCACCCTCCAAAAAGCCACGACTCACCACCCTGGGTGCAAAACACAAGACTTTGCCCCTCTCAGACCCACAACACACGTTGTGATGAAGGGCCTCTCACTGGGAACAGCTATTAGGAGCTCATTTACGTCACATTCTTCTCCTTCTGGAGACAACTGCTGGCACTACGGATGTTTCACGCTCCAAACTGTCACACAGAGGAGTTACGGTAAAAGGAGAATAGGACGATATAATTATAGGATGAGAGAGAATAGGATTAACTAAGAACTAACGTGAAAATAAAAAGAACAAAACCTTTTATATGAAATATAAAGCCAGAATTCAGCGGCAAGGTATAACAAAGAGAGTTTGAAATGTAAATATTTTAAAGAAGGGTTCTAAGAAAAAGAAATTCTGAAGTAGTGTAAGAGGAAATTAGAAATATAACCAGAAATTTCAGGTACAATACATTAATGAATTCTATGTTTTGCAAACTTCTAGAAAAATGTTGAGTTGTGTTCAAAATTCAGATTCCAAAGAACCAAATATTTTGGCAACAGTGATAGGGTCCTTAGAAAGAGAATCTGTCTAGACATACAAAACTCAAAAACTGAACTAAAAAGAGTACTTAGTAAGACATAAAGAAAATATAGTTCTATATTTTCTACACCAACAGTGAAAGGATATATAGGAAATTTAAATTTTAGATAAAAGTATTCAGAATAGTTGTTAAAGTCTCTAAACTTTGTTAAAATTACTCCCTCAAACAAAATTATGATTCTGAATGGTTTAGAAATCTTATAGTTTCTAAAACCAGAAATTAATAAGATGACTTTCAGTGAAAAATTTTCTTCCTAAAATGAAATGCATGAGAATTTTCAGACATTAGCTTAAAATATATAGCACTATTGACTTACCAGGTGCTTTACCTTCAATATATGGGAATAAACTAAGTAACTTTGGATTTTAAATTTCACTTAAAATATTTTTACATCTGAAAATCACATTTGCCCATGCTTTTAACTGATGAAGGATATTAATAGGTGTCTAGTAGGATTGTCAAAAGCCTTTATTTGGATTAGACAACTGAAACTTAATGATTTTAAGAGATTTTTCTCTTTGAAAATCTCAGAGATTTTTATTCTGATCATAAGTACCTATCAAACTATTAAAAATCTATTTCAACTGTACTTTAAAATTTTTATTTACCTGCTTTGAAAACCACACTCCCAGAGTAAATCCTAGACACACATCTAATGGTGAGGAAAATAAAATATGCATTTACAATAAAAAAGTTAAAATTCTGGTTATGCGTTTGTTTTTTCCAAGTTTTCACTATAAAAAAGTGTATTTAAAGAATAATAAAGGTGTTTACTTACTCAAATAAGCCCCTTTTTTAAGCTTTAAGGAACAGATTTTTACATTATAAGAGTCTTCTTTTTTCTTTTTTTTTTCTTTTTTTTTTTTTTTTTCCAGGGTTCATTTTGGTACAACTGCCATGTCAGAGCTGTAGAAGGGCAAGTCTGGAGTCCTGGAGTCAAGCTCTTCATTGCAAGCAGAGCAGGTACATTCTCTTTCAGATGCCAGGTAAGACTTCGGACTCCTAAAGACTATCAAGCTTCATTTTGTCATATTGCAACCACTGTGCCCACTTATGCAAATGAAAACCTTTCAGACAGGCTCAGAGAGCCATGGGAAGGACTGTCACATACAGAAAGCAGAGTCATCGCTCACCTCTAAGGTCCCTCTAGTCCAGTATCCAAGTGTCAGATAACAGCGTGTTGATAACTAGATCAAAAGTATTACTTTGTTATTATATGAACAAATGAACTCTTATCTGAATAACATGTATATTAGTTGTATTTTCCTCTTTTTTTCTGAAGCATTCTTCCTTCCAACTACCCAAGTATATTTGGGAGGAAAAGAGAAACTTTTTTTTACTGTTGCATGAACTAATAAAAACGCATTGATCAATCTCTCCTTTTATGTAGGATGCAACATGGAAATTAATTGTATATATCCTGGTGTAATGGAATGCATTGAAAAAGTGCTCTATATTTATTGAGTTTAATCTAGGATTAAATTACAATTATGTAAAAGTAGAAAATCCTGTTATAAATTATAGATATTTTATTCCTTTCCAGTCCTCTGATTCCCTCTACCAGGTTAAATCTAAAATGCACCCTTGAAAAGGTAGAATAATACATTTTATGTGGTAAATGCTCAAAGCAGCATTCTGAAAAGTGCTTCTCTGGCTGCTGGTATCATTAGAAGAACTTGCCATCCTAATTCACAATAATTTGTGCTACAACATTATATCCATTCATAGTAAAGGCTAAATGTGTAGAACTGCATCTTATTACATTTACTACAATTATTTCTGCTATGTGTTATGACATACATTCCTTCTGTACTTAGGGTAGGATAAAGCACACTATATGAGCACTTTATTGTGATATGTCTGTGCTATAGAGGCATTTACCACCTAAATTAAACCTCCTAATGGCAACAACCAAATACATAAGCATTGTCAGGGAAACAGCAAAGAAGCAAAATAAAATGTCATATACACCAAAAGATACAAAAACATATGCTGAACAGCGTAAGAGTTTGGTTATACACCCATTGAAATCTTAAGTGTTCTTTCTGCTGATATAGGTGAATTTGTCTCATGGTCATGAGAGGTTATGTCTCTCACTAGTAAAGTTGAGACAAAAGGCTAACACAGAGTGATGCTAATCAGACTTTTCATAAATTTATCCTGACTGAAGTTTTTATGGTACTAGAACACACACTTAAATATCATGGATGTATTGACAACCAGAGGGACAATGACACTACTTTTGTATGTTTTCTTTCAAACAAAAGGAAAATGTCTACTTTTTTTTTCAGGTGGCCATTGCATCCTCTAGATCTATATTCTGTCACTGATGCAAACTTGTGTCGGGGGACTTGAATAAATGTAGAGTAAATCCCAAAGCAGTTTCTACAGGACACTGTAATCAAAAGAATAAAAAGTCTTTGTTTTTCCACTCCTCATTAGTTTGAAACCAGAGTATGTGTTAATGGAAAAGGGGAAGCAATGGTAAAGCACTGAAGGGGACTCACTGTGGATCCACGGACTGATGTGTCTGGCTCCACCCATTTGCCAAGGCTAACAGACAGTCCACCCAGATGTAAGAGGGCACCATGGCCCTATAGGTCAACAGGTAAGAGTAGACACAAATTATAGTAGTCACATTACTTGGGTAATGTGAAAACAGGATCTTCTAGCCATCTTTCCTTAATTAGCCAAACAGGTTCAAGTAGATCTGTCTTTGCCATATTTCCCTGCAGTAGAGGTACAGACCTGTGCCTTTTCTTCATATGGAGGTTTTTACCTCATTTAAACACTGTAATAACTTTTTTACTGTACTTTCATATTTTTAACCCAGTTTCAAATGAATCTTGATTTAATAAGCGTGTCTTTCGGTTTCCCCCTACCTAATTTACCTCAAAAGAAACGTCTCTCTTCCCATGTACTCCTGTCTCTAGAGTTCAATAAAAGAGGCATGAACAATGCAGGAAGGCAGATACACAGAACAAAAGCTCTAAGAGAATACCTCCTTTTCTATTTCAGTGAGGACTGAACTTCAGAAAAGTTAAGATGAAATATAACAAGCTTAACTTCCAATGATTCCTATCTTTGACCTAAGGCTAGAGAGGAGAAACCAGCATATTTTAAATATCTTTGCCATACTCACACTCAGGTCAGTATCTCACAGTTGTTTGTACTTACATTTTAGCTCCTGGAGCCCCTTATGAGTCCTGCACAGTAAGCAATAACCGGAAAGGAGTACAGCCTGTCCCACCCCATCTACGATACATTCCCTTTTCTCCCAATCATTCTGGAGAGCAGAAATTTTCCAGTTAAAAGCATTTGTCAAATCCATACTCCAGTTAAGCCGGGCAGTACCTTCATGCAGTAAGCACAGAGTAGGTGTTTTTCTCATTTTGTAAAGATCCCTTATCTTCCTAGTACAAAATTATATTAGTTTAAATAAATGAGATTAAGGCCACACAATTATACATTTTTCCTGCCTAAAACAAATGTATGGGGTCTGACTTTACTAGTTGTATGACTCCACATGTATTTGATGAGTCATTTTCTAGAGGGGTGATGAAAAGGAGAAAGCTTATGGAAAATACTCTAATGCCCACCACAGATAATTAGCTCCATTACTACTCTTATTATTTGAGATGATTAAACTTTTTTGCCTACATAGGATGAGCCTTCTATTTCCAAATAAACTAAGGCCCTAATAGTAACCTATTTATTTATTTATTTATTTATTTAGAGGATTTTACTCCCTAAACTTCCTCAGAGCTTTAATACAACATGTAACCTGCTTCCTCTAAGAGGGCCTCTGCTCTTTGGTCACTGGGAAGTGTATCCTGTCATTTCCTTTGATGAGCGTGAGGAAATACTTCTCTTTTAGACTTAGTTTCTGGCATCGATCATAGTTTAATCTTTTGACCAATACATCAATGCTAAACAAAACACAGTACACACAAAAACATCATTTCTGCAAAATTTGACCAGGAAAATGGAAACTTATGCATTATGACAGACAGAATGTATGAGACTTTTTTTCTTAAATATATCATTTTTCACAGACTCACAAAATCGTTACAGTTGGAAGAGACCTCTGGAGATAACCCAGTCCAGCCCCCCTGCCAAGGCAGGGTCACCTGGAGCAGTTGGGTTTTGAATGTCTCCAGAAAAGGAGACTCCACAACCTCCCTGGGCAGCCTGTTCTGGTGCTCTGACACTCTCAACATTAAGAAGTTATTCCTTGTGTTGAGGTGGAACATTTTGTGTTTTATTTTATGGCCCTTACTGCCTTATGTGACCTGTTACAGTGGGTGAAAGCTGTGAGAAAGTTTCACTTACAGGAATTGTTTAGTACAGTTTAATTATGTCTATACAAAGTGAAAACTTTAGTAACATTAACATTAGTAACATTAAGTTTTTTAACTCTGACAGTTTAGATAGAGCACAGTGTAATCTTAGCAAACTCTATTGCTAGGAAGAAAGAAAAGTAAATCAATGCTTATCATCATAACTTCTCCCAGTTAATGAAACCTGTCTGGAGTCAAGTTTCATTTTGTGAGCTACAGGTCTTAAATACTCATTGCACACATTTCAGGTCTCAAGGGTCCTTTTCAAAGAGTCAAAATATGAATTTAGCCAAGCCTTTCAAAGTTTTCAGATCAAGGTTTTTCATGTTGGTATTTCCTGTGTGGGGGCTGTGGTGCAAAGGACTTGATAAAGGAGTTTCATTTTAGGACCATTTCCAAATATCAGTACTTGGGAGAAGACATGCTTCTGGTCTAGGCTATTGAGGAATGTTGCAAGAGCCAAAACACCAGCATAGTACCAAATTTTTCCCTTATAATCGAGGAAATATAAATCTAGGAAAATTCCATCATTTTGCCATACTATTCTGGTCACTGGTTTATTAAATACCTTACCAGAAATACGTATATTCCCAATCTGATGGAAAAAGGAGTAAAATGTAAGACACCATACCAAACAAAATCCATACTATTGCAATCCTAATCCTAAACACTGCTGTTTCCAGCTACATTTATGTTATCAGAACACTAAAAAGGTCAATGGGCATCACTGAACAATTGCACACAAAATTCCTTTGGTGTAGACATGTAAATAAGAAGTACATCTCACTGTTTAAACCACCTGCTGCCTAAGAACACCTAAGATGTCTACAATAATTAACTCTATCCCACCATAATTTGTGGGCTGAGGGGATCTTGTTGTTTCTGTTTTGTTTTTTTGCGTTTGGTTGTTTTTTCTTTGTTGGTTGGTTCAGTGGGCGGGTGGGTAGGAGGTGTTTTTTTATTTTGTTTTGTTTTGTTTTAGTTTAGTTTTCAGTTTCTTGAGTTTTGTTTTTTTTTTTTTTTTTTTTTTTTTTTTTTTTTTTTTTATTTTTTTTTTTTTTTTTTTACTCAAATGCTGTTATACTCCTTTTATACAGTCAGGAAATGAAGCACAAATGAAGGACTTAATCAGAGAGTCTTTGGCAGTAGTCAGAGTCAATTTTCTAAACCCTTTTTAAGGAGAAAACTTGGCCCATAAATATGTCCAGCATACTTATATTAATTGCATGGGGTTTTTTGTTTGTCTGTTTGTTTGTTTGGTTTGCTATTATAGAATTAAATGTCTGTATTACCTATGACACATGAGATGTATGGAAAGGATGAAAGAAACTCTAGTCATGACAAAATGAGAGGTGCTCACATTGCAAAGTTCTGAAATCATGCCTCAGTATTATCCTGCCAAAAATTCACATATATTTGGACTCAAGGGTTCACTAATCTTTGAAAGGCAGATCAAACCTGATTCTGCACAAAGAAAAGAGGAAATTTAAACATTACAAGTAAGTGCATATCAGCTGTAGATTCCCCTGTGTATAATCCTTATGTCTCATCTGTGTTACTAGCTCTCTCTCAAATTGCTGTTTTCCTACTTGGCGTTGGCTTTTTCATATATTAATTAGATTGAAATGTTTCAAGTGGATCACAGTTTCAAAATTAATTTTTTGAATTTGGAGGGTTAACTAAGAGCACAACACACTTGTCACCTACTCTCAGTCATGGATTTTCATTGAGATACATCATAGCATTAGCAGAGTTAAAACACCTTTTCTAAACAGTTACGTTTCATTATTTTCACATTTAGAAACAGCCATTTCATAGCAATAAGGATTTACAACTGATACTAAGCTGAGTAGTGCTAGCCACTGTATTCATGAGCAGAAGAAGACAATTCAGGTCTTGGTACTGTTGAGAAGGACGAGATGCAGAAGGAATGAAAGTGGAAAGAGTACAGGGAAGTTAAGTGACTTTCCCAGGATCTCATGGTGCCAAGTTCAATGCCATTAAAAGTGGACAACATGACAGCTCAGGGGCTGCATTTCAGCATTTTCACAGTGTGTATTTGGGCTTACAGAGTTCTTGTCTCATTTCTAAAGGCCAGTTCCTGAAATGTGTGGAAAACTTTCTGTGAGTTGAGGTCATTCAGCACCTTGCAAGACTGACCCTGATGTTCAGAGGTGCTGAGCACAAACAGCTCCTGTCGACTAAGTGTTCACCATACCTCTGAAAGTCAATTCATGTCTAATGGCCTTTTCACCTGTCAGAAATAATTGCTGTTTCACAGGAGCATAGTAACTCAGTCACCATTTTGTTGTTAAAGGAGATTATTTATTTTTAGCTTTCTCAGAAACTGATCTGCTAAGGAGGAAGATCAGGAATAAATTGTGTCCCAAAAGGAAAATACATTTTATATGAAACACTCATTCTGCTGGTTGTCAGTCATAGAAAATACATCTTTTAATAATCCTTTCCCCTGCAGAAAAATCTGTTTAACTAATCTGATCATATAAAAAACCCCTTCTTCTAACGTTAGATGCTTAGCTGGGCATTCTCTACTGGGATTTATGTTTTACAGTTTAAGAGAATCCTTGATACTAGCAGAAGCAGCATGGAACAGGGGGTGTCCTATATTCAGCTGGATCAGTGTCCATGTATTGGAGAGCCTTTTCACTTAAAGGTATTGTCTTCAGATATACTCCTGATGCCTTCACGGCTTTAATGTTCCAAAGGAGAACACCTTAATGTAATTTTCTGTTGTTCTAAGACAGGTTTGGAAATTAAAGCAAAGCTTTAACATGAGTAAAATGTATATATCTGAAAAGATGGGACAGCAGGGCCGCATCAGAAAGTGCAAGTCTGTTCAACGGAAATTAAAATGCACCTTAGGAAACAGGGAGCTGCGTGCCTTGGCTTAACAGAACAGCTCTACTGGGATAGCATAATGTGTACAAACTCAACAAAAACTTCTAGATTTCATGTCCCTGCAAAGCTTTCCTCACAAGGTTAAGTGTCTGCGTGACGAGAGGCCTGTCTTTGCACGTGCAGCACAAAGCAGGCATTTGTCTTGTCTCTAGATCGGATCTTCAGTTCCCTTTTCTGCTAAAGCTGTTTTTCTAGGACAAAATGAAATTTCACTTTGAGAATTTAACAAAGAGTTATGAACACCTGATTTTTATTTAAAGCTTTTTAGTCTAATATGTCTTTGTGTCTATTTATTTATATACAAGTTCTGAGAAAAATCTGAGTGATTTAGACAAACTATGCAGTGCAAAAGCCCTAAGTACATGGTTTTGATACATAGAAAATATTTCCATATGGACCTGTTTAACGTGTATCCCTGGGTTAATGTTATTGATATTCAGATTCTTAAAACTATAATCGTAAATCAATATTGTGCATGTATCATAGGACTTATCAGCCCCTTATGTCTCCTAGCTGCCCAGGGATGTATTACAGCTCAATCCTATTTTCAGGAAAGTCAATGACTAAATGGTATCAAGGACCAGAATTGCCTCTTTCATGCAGGTGTTGGAGATTGAAATTAAAAATTACTACACTTTGTACCCCAGAGGTGGATGTCCCAGAGCAGTAGGGCTGTGTCCCAAAGAAAACAGCTGGAGGCTACTTTGATGAACACCGCAAGAGGAAAAGAGAAAACAACTCAGTTGTTAGTGAAATGTTTTTTCCGATGATTGCTCTGACATTGCACATGACCAACATTCTGTATAGGCATCTTTTCTAATTTAAGAGAGTCTGGATGCTTCTGAAGAAAGAATACATTGCCCTTTTAATTTCTCACTTTGGCAGAAGTAATAAAAGATCACTTAATCCCTGTAGTTCACCCTTTGCCACAGTTACAAAATGGGAAAACTGCACTTGACAGTCTGGCCATGCATTTAATGTGACTTGTACATAAGTGTTTCCCATGGCATATTTCAATACGTTATTTTATTTACAGCCTGCTGTGTGGTTTGTTGTGGTTTGTTTGGGTCTTTTTTAATTTCAGCCTACATAGTACTGTAGTGTATAACTTTCTTTACTGCACCTGCACCTTATCAATATAATTCCCATTGTTTTTTTCCTTCTGGAAAGGAAAGTTATGCAGTACTATGCGATCATGCTATCTTTTCTTCCTGACCTGTTCTCTTCATCTCCCATTGCCTTGGGGCCATTACTTTAATAGAATAGTTCTTCAAATGAATTAGATTACCTGTTTCATTGCTATTCTGTCTGGATGTCATTTTCCTTGAAAATATTCATTTGCTTAGAAATTAACATTGAAAACGGCATTGACTAAGTAATTCTATTATGGGCAAAACTGCATGTCAACAGATGTCACTTCAGTTCCTGATTTAAACTGATGAACTTATTGATACACTAAAAAAAAAAACATTCAGAAAGCTGTCTTCCACATGCATGCACTGTATTGCCCCTTTTGCAGCTATGTTTGTATCACAGACCTTATGTATCTTTCGAGTACATCCAGTATATATTATAAAAAATGTATAAAAATATATGTTTGTTGGTTATAAAATTTATTTTCCTACTTCCCTTATGTTCTTGGAAAACAAAGCTTAAATATAAAAGGAACAAGGTAATAACCTTGGCAGACAGGTATGATGAAATAGACAAACATTTGGTGTAATTATATTATTTAGAGGTTTTGCTCAGCTGCAATGCGTCATCTTATCAACTCTCTCTTTTGGGATGAGTAAAGTGTGTCAATTTGTGTGATATAATATATGATAAGCCTTTGTAGTAAGGCTAAGTATTCCTTAGTGATAGACCCTACCTCATATTTTCATGTTACTGCAGAGCTGTAATGCTGGTCCACATGGAAGTCCCTTAAACACACAAATTCCCTATGTATATACGGGATATGTAAGACTAAAATATGCTTCAAAACTTCAATCAAGTAAGAGCAGTTAAACTAAGGATGGAACAAAAAATTAAACATTCCCAGTAATTATTCTTTGTCCTGTGGTCCTCAAATATCCTAACTTAATAAAAAGCAAGTACTTATCACATGATCTCCATCAAAGCACTTCAACAAGAGGTTAAAAACAGTTTTACAAGTAAATACTTATAGCCATTTCCTTACATGCTCCCCAAAATCCAGTTGCAACTCTATGCTAAAGAAGATTAACAGCAAGCTGACCTGTAGGGAAGATGTAGTGATCAGGAAACAATCTATGTTTCAGTTCTCTGGAAAGACAACGTAGAAGTATTACTGCAGATTTTGGCTGGAGAAGCTGAGTGTCTCACTCTAGATCAGAATTTATTGCACTCCATCCATCAACAAAAGCTACAAATCATTGTAGCTGGGGTAGCTCTTCCCCTCCCAACAACATTTTGTAGAGGTTGGCTGATTAGTCATTCATCCTTACTTCAGCATTTCAGTTTAATGTATTTGTAATTAATTTTGTATCTTAGAAAAATAATGTTTTAGAAAATTGATTTCTGACTTAAGAAAACTGTTTTCTATTTTTACAGGTTTTGATGATTCTCTTTTGACCAACCTCATATAAAAAGAGACAATACCGTTCCAACTCAGTGTCTGTTCTTATTTTGATAAAGTCATGAAATATTGGCTTTGTTTTTGATTTAAGGATGCATCAAAGCCATGTTTGCAATGCAGCCTGTGTTAGGGAAGAAGGGTGTCCAGATTTTGGCTAGGATAGGGTTAATTTTCTTCCTAGTAACTGGTACAGTGCAGTGGTTTGGATTCAGTATGAGAATCGTGTTGATAACACACTGATGTTCTGGCTGTTGGTCACTGGTGCTTACTCTAAATCAAGGGCTTTTCAGTTTTTCATGCTCTCACAGAAAGCAGGTGCACAAGATGCCGGGAGGGAGCATGGCCAGGAGAGCTGACCCAAACTGGGCAAAGGTGAATTCTATTCCATAGGGTGTCATGCCCAGGATACAAACTGGGGAAAGTTGGCCAGGAGGGGCTGATCACTGCTCAGGGCCAGGCTGTGTACTGGACAGTGGGTGGCGAGCAATTGTAGCGTGCATCACTTGTTTCTCTTAGGTTTATTCCTCTCTCTCTCTTTTTTTCTTTTTCATGATTATCTACATCATTTTCATCATCATCATCATTTACTTTATTTATTTAACTATTAAACTGTTCTTATCTCAGCACATGAGTTTTATCTTTTCTGATTATCGACCCCATCACAGTGGGAGCTGGGGACTGATGAGTTGCCAGCTGGGCTTAACCCGCAACAAAGGGCTATACTCGTCCTTCAATGAGAGGTATCCTCTGACACTGAAATAAAATTAACTGAGATGGAATTATAACGCTAAAAGTAGCTTACATTTTGGTGAAGGTCAAACAGTGAAGACGTCAGTCTACAAGAGGCAAAAAGATCCCAAAATCCCAAAAATAAAGCCCTCAAAGATAAACCTCTGCAGATTTGGGGTAAATAATGTAAATTGAGAAAGAAAGTAAAAAAAAAAAAAAAAAAGAAAGATTGACTAGCTTTCAATTAAAAAAGCCTTCAGATAATCACCTTGAATTCTTGTTGGTTTCTTAAGGCTACCAGGGGCCTTAAGGTGTCTTGGCTTTGTTTAGAATGTCTGTAAGAAATGCAATCCACCCAGGAGAGGTTACATGAGAAGAGGCCTTTTTTAAGACTTTTCAAGTGCATATTGTTCATTGAAACTCAGCTCAGCACACAGAGGGAGGGAGGACAGGAGGAAAAAACACTCTCTGAGAAGCCTGGAGTCACTTTTCTTTTGCTTTTTTAAGATCTAGCCCAGACAAGGAAAGACACTTCTTGATGGCGCTGCTAATCTGTTTCAGGGTAGGGACATTACATAGCTCTTCGCCTTTTCAGTTTGAGTCTTAGCCCCATGAATGAATGCCATTTCCTACACTGAAATGTACAGCTGTAGTGTCACCTAATAGCTAACACAGTTTTATAGAACCATATTGTCCTCCCGCAGTCAACTTTGCCCTCAAAGGAGACATAGGTTCAAATCCCATTCCTGAAAGCAGCTCCTGAGTTTATTTAAACTGCTCTCAGCTATGGAATAAACAGGGCAGTACACAGCATGCCCTCCTTGCTGGTGAGAGCACAACTCTGCTGAGCTTGCTGTAGAAGCAGTTTCTCAAATAATTCCCAGTGTCTTTTCAGTGGAATTAAGGACCAATTGCCTAACTGTAACTACACATACACACATGTGGGAGTGCTGTAAATGTTACAGGATTTGGAACCCCATGATGAAAATAGTAAGTGGAGATCTGTAGAGACCAAATCATCTGAGCTCCTCACAAACTTTCAGTCTGTACTTGGAAAGAAAACAGAAAAGTGATCTAGTGCTTGAACATCGTTTGTCATTTGCTTCAGGTTTGAAATGAGCAACATATGTAAAGATTTCATGCAAAGAACATAGCAGCACAATGCAGTCTAAAGCTCCCTTTATTCTGAAATTAAACTTCTTTATAAAAATCCACACAATCTATTGATACAGAACTGTTTATTCCTTTACAAATCTCTGACTAACGTCAGTGACGAAATTCCTGAGAAAAGAAATCAATGTAACTGGTAATTGTCTGTCCTCAGGTGTTATTTACAAAGATTATACCTGTTCTTAGCACTGCCTATCTAAGTGTGAATATAAGTGTCACATGTATAATTCCATCTCTTCATTTTTTGGTGATCCTTAAAAGTCAAAAGATTGAAAGACAGAGAGTGAAATAAAATAAAAATTTCAGGTTTTCATTTTCAGAAGTTTTCAGGAACCGTTTTTACTTATAGAAAGGATCCATTCAGATGTTGCTATGTAATTCTGATTATAGATTTCATCATGGTAACGGGATAGATTTAGGTGAACAGGATTATAGCAATTTGACTTTGCACACATACCTTGATTTTTATTTTATTTTTAAACCCACGTAATTCTACACAATTGAATAAAAAATATTCATTCAGTCTTTATTGAGAGGCTTTCACCTTCCCACTTTTTCTCCAGCCTGAAATATCGTATGAATAATCTTCTCCAGAGATATTTCATAATGTCTCTGTCACATAAACGACAAATTAGAAAATATAGCAGTAGAAAGCATAAGATTTACTAGCTAACAAAAATTCGTATTTTGTCTCCAAATTATATAGTTTCACACAAAAAGTCTTCCAATGACTCAATTTATCCTACCTCATCCTATAATGTATTCTTCTTTTGCATAGCATTGAAAAACTTTAACATTTCTTAAGCCAAAGATAATTTTATGTGTTGTTGCTCAGATACCTTTCTTAGATTATTATAATCTTTTTGCTGAGATATATGTATATAGCAAGCAGGCAATTCTTGTTAAAAATAGGGGGTCACAAGATGTGCCCAAGGCATGTGGTCTCCTTATCTTGGAACTGCTGCATTCACTGACTTGTACAACATTATTATTCATTATTATTCAGGTGCAATGATTCATTTCTCATGATACAAAAGATAAATCTACCCCCACTTCCAATTTAGCAACACCGAACATTTACAACCCTCATCGAAATTAGTGGTACTTGGGAACACCCTGCCCACATAAAAGCTGATATTCTGTCTGTGAATTCTCAAGCTGCCACATGAAAATTAAAACTCAGTTTGTTTGAGTCTTTTCTATATCTTCACATATGTATTGTAGGCACAAATGTTTACTTCTTACAGGCATTAAAAGACTCATTAAATCAAAGGCTCATGAATACAGAATTGCAAGAAACATGACTAGTGTGTTTTTGCAAACAATAAATCCAGAATGTCTGTTGCACTCCTCCAGTGTGATGCCTTGAACACTGGGCTTTTCTAAACTAATTCTTGTGATGTAGAAGATAACTCTTAAAAACATCCAAACTGACGGCAGGGCAGTGGTGAGGGGGATGACTAAACAAAACAAAAAGACCATGAAATAAGGGAAAATGCACATCAAGATCTGGTGACTTATTTCAGTGGTCTGCTCTCCAGTGGCTCCATCCCTGGTCTGAATTGATAATTTCAATGCCTACAATATTCTTTCTAACAACCAATTTCTTTCCCTCATCACTGTTAGACTATACAGCTCCTTCTATCAAGCTGGGATCTCCTTTACTGGAGATGATGTGCAGCTTTGTCTCCATTACCACTTCAGACAAGATGCAAAGATCCATCTCCTGCAATGTGATTTTGTCTATGCACCTCCTGCACTGGGATTGCAGATATCCCTACCCCAATTACCACCAGGGTCCTACTTAACTGTCACTGTCTGAGCTCAGCATGTCTAGTTTCTCAGGGTTCTCACTGCCAGGTATATTTTTAAAATCTTTTATGATTCCTGTAAACCATATCCAAAGGTTCTCTACCTTAGCATGTGTTGCTCTCTTATGAGATAGGATAATAATTCTGGGAGCGGTCATACCTCAGTGTCAATATGGAAGCAAAATAACCCTACTTCATGCTTTTCTTTAAAGCAATTTTTTTGATTTAAATAATAGTTTAACCAAATTGTTTGGTTCAATGGTTTAAGCTAATAAATTGCTTCCAAGGATAGTACCTCCTCTTCAGCTGTCACGCTGTACTAGAAACTTGCATTTCACTGTAGTCCTGAAATCACACAGTTGCTTTTGAATCCCCAGCAAAATGTGCATTTGAAGACCTATCTGTTAATTTTTGATCTATTCAGTGTCTGATATACTAATTACGATCAGGTGAGTTGGACTACACTGAACACCATGTGAAAGTTATTGGGAGAAGTTCTTTCTGTATTTTTTCCTATAGGTCTTATTGAAGAAGGCAGGCTTTTTTCTGCTGGTTCCTGCAGTTTTTCCACTCAGGCTTCTTGTTTAAATGTACTTACTCCTGTAAGAGGGTCTTGTTACCTACAAAAAACAGTTAAAAATTCCCAGATTCTTCTCAAGAAAGATACAATATATGAACAAAATAAGTGAAAAGACATTACAAGGTAAGGAAAGAATGGCTTTGTGTTTGATAGGCATGCCAAAAACCCACATGATGACCCTTAGACAAAATTCAGTGAAAGTAAAAATTCATGAATGGCATTCCTATGGACTTACAGTTAACTTTCAGGTTAGAGCTAACCTCCAACCAGCTTTCAGCTGTCAAGAGAATTTTAATGTTTTCAAATATTTCCCAATGATTCCATAAATGTATAATTCAAATTCAATGTCAAAATAAAGAGATTTGGCTTGAAAATAGAAGGATGGAGATCCTGTCTGACATTTGCATTGTAAATCCAGCCAGGAATCAGAGTGCACTAGCCCACTGAAAGCTGGAGAAGTCTAACGATAAACAAGCACACTGGGAGGCACAACATTATTGTTAAATGGATTATTTATGCTAGTTCTCTAAACAAGGAAGGGAAGTGAATAATCCTCTTCATATCTCAAGGCTGCTGATCAAATAAAAATTTCCAAGTACAATAAAAAATTTGGCTCCTAGAAATATATTGGAACTCCTTGAGTTTTTCTTCCCTCAGTTCAGGAGAGAAAAGTGTTCCACAGCTGCAAAGAATCAATTTTTGTTACTCCTGAATTAGGATTTAAGTTCCCTGTGGGACTGCTTAAGCTTTCCATCCCCTTCAGCTCTCTGTGGGAGGCACCCATGATTCTGAGGAAAAACACTTCTGAGGCCAGGCCAAGTTTGGAGCAAGACAACACAGCCAGGTGTTGAAGCCAAGTCTGTGAACCTCCATGGCACAGCAGTCCTCCAGACTCAAAAGTGGGGCAGGGCAGGGGGAAGATTCACATCCTGCTTTTCCTGCTTTTCTTCCCACTTTGTGCTGGATTTACCAGGATTTTGTCTCAGGTACACAGGGGAAACACATTTTTCACTTAACTTTCAGTTATGTATAACCTTGAAAAATTAGGCCAGTTACAAACCTGGTTTACACAAGATTTAGAGGTGAAATTCACATCACATGTACAGGCAGTGATCAAAAGCCCAGAGGAATGGGTGGGCAATTTTCCACTGAGATCAATGGGCTCTGGATTACACCCATAAAGCCTGACTAACGAGGCGTCATGTGGATTAAAGCACGGGTTAAACTAGAAAATACAGTACTTTTGCACCAGTGGGATTCTGGATCTCCTTGGCTTGCCATAGATGTAGCAATGAATAACGCAAAGGGAACAGAAAGTCCCTTGCAAAACTGTTGTGTGCAGTCAGAGTCCAAGCTCTCACAGAGCCCATGGGCTCCAGGCCTCCAGGAATAAGGACTTCACTTACAAGCTCGCAGAGAGTGCTTCAGTGTCAAATAAATTTTGTGTTTCATGAAGGATAACATTAACAGTGTGCATTTCCTTTTTTACTTCTTCTCTTATGTATTTTCATCTGTTGTGCATGGAAAGGAAAAGTTACATCCGTTTTAAAGTGTTTATGTAAGTCTAAGGCAGGAAGAGAGAAAGCACTGTTAGACATTTTGAAAAGATGAGTCAATACCAGAACGTTTTGCAGAATGAACTTATGACCAGACTGGTTTCCACAGTCAGGTGCCTTGCAAAAGGCACATAGTGAGATGAGTTGTGATGTGGTAATATATGGTGAGAAGAATCTTACTACATTATATTTAAATTAATTTCTCATATCTAAAAGGAATGCCACATTCTTTTTCTACAGATTTGTTAACACCAGCACTGCAAAGAGGCATTAGATAGTGGCTAAAATATTTATATACCTCTCTTTCTCTTTGCATTTCTGCAAATATATGATTTGTGTCAGTTAGGGAACAAAAGAGATATTATGATGTCTGGAGCTGTAAGCTCATTATCTTTATCATCAGAAGAGATTTTAGTCATGTCAGTACCTAGCAGAAACAATGGTTAGGCATCCAAAAGTATCTTAATTCATAGATATAAAAAAATACAACATGTAGTGCAGAACAAGAAGAGGAAGGTGGGGACTCCTGCCATCTGCACAGGCGAAGTACTGCCTTTCAGCGTTCCCGCCAAAACCAATAAGATCAGCATGAATCACAACCTTGCAAGAAGCAGATGATTTTCCCTTCCTCCGCAGGAGGTAGTAAATCCCACACTGGCCTGCAAAGACTTAGGATTCTCACTTTAGAAAGTGACAGTAAGTTGCTGTTTTATATACTGTCCTTGACAGCCTGCTGGTGTTGAGTCAGTTCTCAGCTTCCTGCCTTTCTTAACACCAAGCAGCTTGGATAGCTGCTACTTCACTCAAAATAATTAACCAAAGCTTCAAATGTTTTGTCAAGAAATTTCAATAAAATAAAAAATATCATATCCGTCAGCTAGGCAAGATTTAATTGAGACTGTGAGTCTTAGTATTTCAATGCTTATAGAGCAGTTGCATACTATCAGATAATGCCGTAATGTTCATCCAAGCACCAATATCGCCCATCATCTTCACAACATAGTATATGAACCATTACTGAAAAGAAGATGTGACAGAAGCACAAATGATTGCACAAACCACAGTCATCATGTAGAACTAAAGACTGCATCTAAATTGATGGTTTGCCTTTGAAGTATCTTATGAAGTTTGTACATATTTTCAGACCAGTCACAAAGCTGAAACAACAACAAAAAAAAGGCTTGCAAGTACAACAAAAAAATCACAGAGATAAATGTAGCAGAACTCCTTTGTTTATTCAAACTATGTTTCTGCTTTAAACAATATAAAATTTGTCAAGCTTCAATATTCTTGTATATCCAAGCAACATAAGTCTACAGGGTAAAGAGAAATGCTGGTCAAAACACTGTGATTCTGCAGACAACAACTTAAATATTTCAGACTGAAGTGGACTATAATCTGCATTTCTGAATCTGGACCAAGCTACTAAAATCCTATTATATTCAACTATGCAAACATTTGCAAATATTGCAGCATGGGCTCTATGAAGAAACTCATAAGTAACCCTGTAGCAAGTGTTCTCAAAATAAATTACTCACGAAAGATAATTTATTTATAACATTGAACTTAGTTTTCTTAATTTTGTCACAGTCACTGGCCACTGGTAATCAACACTGTGTAAAACCTGCAGAGAAAACCACTATTTGCAGTGTCTCTTGGTCTCTTTTCTACTGGGCAATACGCTCCTGATTGTGTTCAGCATGGAGCATGGGAAAGCGTGGGTGTGCAATTCTCAGCCCTGAAGTCAGGAGCTACTGCCGAACTTGGCAGGGATTGGGATCCAGCAGCAGCTGCTTCTCACGAAGGTCATGCAATCCCCACCGTGAGAGGCAAGGCAACCTCCTCCTTCACTCCTGCTGGGTGTTCAGTGAAGCAGAACCTGCGGGATCCCAGTGTGCGCAGAGACAAAGCCCTGCATCCCTGACTGGGCAGATGCCTGCCCTGGTGCGGAGGTCAGGGTTGTGGTACAGGTCCTACTGCTCCTCCGAGCAGGCAGCACTCCTGTCATGCCTGAAGAAGCTCAAGGGCTTGGTGCCAGGCTCCTCCAGTGGAAACGGCCATGTGACTCAGCTGAACAAGCTGAACAGTCAATACTGACTTTCTTGTAGGCAGGGCTGCCTGTCACCTGGGGAACAGAGGGGTCAACTCCCACCAGAGCTTTACAAACCTCACTAAAATCTTTATTTATTCATCTTTTTTCTTAACAGTTACATGCAGCAGTAAAATCAACAAAGGTGTAAGAGAGCAATATAAGAAACAGTGTAAGTAACTCATTAACGAGACAATGCAAAGATGAGCCTGGTTAGTTGTTAAGCATTGAAAAGCAGAAAAAAAGAGTCACTGTTACATGTAAAAAGTTTCCCCATGCATTTGTTTTCACAAATGCTTAAACACCTTACAGAATTTCTGCGCCTGTGCAGTAGCCCCTCAGTGGTTTCATAGGTTGTTCCCCAGGTTGCAAAAGCAGGGGTGAGGCAACTCAGATTACAAAAAGGGCAATCCTGAGGAAGTTATAAGCTTCTTTACAAAGTAATGATCCCTTTATCTGCAATCCTGGTTCTCAATTTGAACAGTGTATATGTATAAGCTCTACTCAATCATAAACAAGGATTTCTACTTAAAGATAAAGCTATGAGAAGGGAGAAGTGTGGGTAGTGTCATGCTTAGCAGATAGTACACCCAACTAAGCACCACTTCAAAGCTACTTCTGGGTAAACTTGTTCCAGGTTCTTGCGTACTTTAATCCAGAACAGAGCTCCAGGCCCAGACCAATTTAATGTTCCTAATATATCTATACCCACTGGTTTTAAATTTTTGGCATTCTGTAGACTTTCACATTAAATTAACATCTTCCACAACAAACTTCTATTCCTGGGGAACTGAAAAAAAAAATAGCAGATGTATCTGCTCAAGCGCATTGCAATTCCTGTTCTGAAAGTGTATAATTCTTTTTATTATTATTATTATTATTTAAACAACCTCCATGCATTCTCTAAGAAAAACATACTTAAGCAGTTTCTTTAAAGAAAAAAACAGTTAAAGCTTTGATGTGATGGATGCATTGAACATGTCAGGAAGAGTATTATCAAAAGGAGAAGTTTAAAGCCATTCCCTGGGGTATATATGTTTTGATGTCCTACTGTCCTTGTCATACATGAAAGTATTTGGTCTATCTAGAAATTCATTTGACCCAGAAAAACAAATTGTTCAGAGTTAACAGGGAAAAAAACCCACACACAGAACAAGGGCTGGGACTATGATACACTCGCTATTACACTGCACTCTGTTTGAAGTAGATTAAGAAGAAACAGTAACAAGTAATTAAAATGTCTCCCATTGGGCCTCTACTACTGTCCAAACACTTCTGTAATAAAAAAAAAAAAAAAATTAAAAATACAACAAAACCCACACCAAAGACTCTGACTCACAGGTGTTTTGAATGGGTTTCTTCAGGTCTCTATCTGAGGTTTCATTTGTATGGCACAACCTTCCCAGCTGACAGTATAACTGAAAAACTTTTTTCAATGGAGTATAAAGTGGTCTAAGGGAAGAACCAGCCTATGCTTCTTTTGTGTAAAAATATAGCTGTTAACACGTGATTGAAATAATAGAAAAAAAAATGTTGCACCAAATGCAAAGATACCAGCCTCCCTAAGGTTATATGATACAATTTATTAATCCTCTGGTATTAAATAAAGTCTATTATTTGTAGTTTTAATAAAATAAAATTTTAGATTACTCTTATGTCTTTGACAAAGGTGTTTGTTCCAAAGACATCTTATAAAATGCAAGCTGAGAAATGTTTCCCTCAGCTTCAGAGTATTTGTTGAAAACACAGACAGATAAAAAACAAACTTGAGTGCAGCTTCCAGGACAGCTTCTGTGTCATAACAGAGGGTGAGAAGAAGAGCTATTTGCCACATATTTCTGGAAGTCCTCATTAAGTTCTCTTTTTAGTTAGCAGACAGACTTCCACAGACTTCAACATAAGTTGGGTCACAATTTTATTTGGAAATGACTCTTGATGACTGCCATAAACTTCTTCAGGAATGAGATAGCATGAGTGTTAAAGCAAAGTGCAGCAAAACTCAGAAACTTATGGATAAAACTGGCAGTGCAAGAGTGAACAGCATTTTTGGCAAACCAGCGATTAGCCAAGACTAAGAAGTATTACCAGTTCAATGATTTCAGAGTCATTTTCTCAAAATAGCAGAATAGTAAAAGGAGAGCCAAATTGACTTTTGGGCTTCAACAAGCTTTCCAATATTGTCTTTTGGCAGAATGATGGTACAAGTGAAGAAGGCTTAGAACTGAAGTAAATCATGGAGATGCCCCTAGATCTGATACATCACATGTCTAAGGAATGATGAATTACAGCCATTTGGAAAGGCTCTCTGTAACAAAAAATAAGTGACCTTGAACACTAGTGATAACAATCAACCCAGGAGTGTCTGCTCCGGTCTGACAGTGAGAGTCAGTCACTTGTAACTTTATCATCCTGAAATTCATGGCTCACTTGTGGGAAGAATTTGAAAGAGACAGATCTGCAAACTTTAAAGTAGCTCCAAATGTATCCCCTGGCTCTGGGTTCTCTGAGTACTTGCATATTCTCACATGCTGAAACACAGTTTTGGAGAAGTAGAACCTGGCTATTTCAAACAGTTGTTGCTTTTGGGATAAACGTCATGAATGAATGCACATAGAAAATTCCACAAGACCATCACAGATCTGTCCCAGTTTGTACTAAATATACACTGACACCTTAGACAGACTCTTTCCCACTCTGTAAATGTTTTAGTATTATGTAGAGAAGTTCTAAAATACAGATTTATTAGTATATGTACAAAACCAACATTCACATGAAAATATTTATTTTAAATGAAACAAATCTTGCCTTACCAAAGTAATTAATTATTATTATCATCATCTTTTTGTTTATCTACAGATCACAGCTTAGCCAAAGACTTGAACAGGAGGTGCATGGTTAAATGTTGAAAATTGTGGTAATATAAGAGTGTATTGCTGATGATAAAATGTTCTGACAAAGTATAAAATGCAAATCGCGTGTTATTGCCTTAAATTGTTCCAGTTCATTTACCTTGCTATGAGCATTCATTACAGCTAATTATTGAAACAGATTTTTATTATTCATAATTACTTTTTCACATTGTAATGATCATAAATTTTAAAAATTCTGGTCATCATCTGTCACCATTCATGCTTGTCAGATCCTTTTTTTGTACAGAACATTTTGCATACTCATTATCATTAATACATTTGTAAGCTGTTATTATTCAAAACTAGTAAGGATCTTTTAAAGGAAATGCAATACTGTTCCTTAAATACATCCTTTTAGTCCTAATGACAGACTGGTGCTGAACCCAACTTAAAAAACGAAATGAAATGTTATTAATTAAATGTACAGTTTATTCCTTGCACTCACTTTGCCAGGTTCATGAATGCACCTACAGTTAGACAGAAATTATTTCCCTGTTATTATCATCCAGGCAGCAAGGCATTTTAAATACCAATTTGTAAAATGAAAAGGTTGAAAACATAAAGCATTCTTTTCCAGCAAAAATGGAGAATGATAGAAACAGGAAAAGAGAAAAAGAAAACTGCCTACACAGCTGTAAACAACAAAATGTTCACAGAACCGAGAAACACTGCATAACTTAAGCTCATCAATCTGGTCCCGTTTTGTGAGGTAGCTGTAGATGTCAGATAGCTGTTTCATCAGACAGAAAACACAGAGGTTTTATTGTTGAGACTACCACTGTTATGCATTTTCATTTGATTTTCTACTTCTGAACAGACCAAAATACAAAATGAGTGCTTCCCTCAGAAGGGACTCTGATTTACTCTTTCCAGAACAGCAGATATTACTGGATAATTTCATAAAACATTAAAAAAAATAATTTAGGTGAGCTGAACTGGCAGATGAAACAAGTGCACAGAGTTGAAAGAAATAAACCCTACTAGTGAGAGAGACATCTTGATTCACAGTGTCATTCAGTATCATCACAACTTTAGAATTTATCCATTCCTAACAATGACACAGTAATAATGGTAGCTTGATAACATATACTATGTTTGATAGAAAAAGAAAGGAAAAAATACCCTGCACATCAAAACCTGGATGGGTCTTTTGTTAATATTTCTCAGGTCTCTGAGGAAGGTATTGTGGATTGATGCTCACTAAGTATGGGTACTATTCACAGAGCAGATTAAATGACAGGAAAAGAAAGCAATTACAAATTTCACTTTTTCATTGAGCCTGTGCATAACAGATGATGCCATCACAGTAAGGGTAAATCTTTCTAAACCATTTGGACAGAATACAGTTTGGCAACTTTAAAACAAAATAACTGCACATGTGTTGATAAAACTATTGTACCTCTGACACAAAAAGCAGAAGACAAGGAGGTTACTGGTCATGGTTGACTAAATAAAGCCCTCGACAGAACTTGACATTCGATGATCCAACTTGAAAGGTTATGGAACACATTCCAGGCTGATTAAATGGGTCAGAGCTTTTCCTATGGACCATAGCCAGCAGGTTAAAGTCAATTGTGTCCCCTCCAATTGGCAAGCGATTAATGGAGATGTCTCCCCCAGGCACTAAATTGGGACCTTTACTCTTTCTACTAATGTTTAATGACCTGGTGTTATACGATGCAGCAATAAAGAATAAGCACACGATGCTTCCCTCACACACTCTTTTCTAAATCACTTCATTGCAGGTCTCAAACTTCAAGAAAAAGATAACATAAAATAAATATCTGTGCATGATTTTAAAAGTTACTAACCCATAAGAACTGTACACTCTGTTCTTAGCTGAGGAATACAAACCCTAAGTGAAACCACTTATTGCATTAATTTATTTGCTTTACACAGTGCAGTTGAGATCATTATCTGTACTTTTTCCTCATATTCCTAGAAGAAATATATTGGAACATTTATGCAAAACCAGTTAGGAATAGGTGAAAATACTTCTTTTCTTTTCCCTATTAAAAAAAAAAAAAATGCTTGGAAAAATCAAGCTAAATCTCTATCAGCAAATAACTTACGACATCTTTAAGGAGAAACTCCATCACTTGAGACTGTGGTACATTCAGGACCATTTTTTGAAAATTCACCACCCATAATTTGGACACACTTCAGAAGGTAAAGTGATAGACAGCAGAAAACTTTCCATTACAGTGAAGAAAAGAGAGCTGGAGACAATCAAATTATGTGTTTCAAGGGGAAACTAGCAGCGGTGTTTTAGGAGAAAGTCAAATATTAATTAAAAGAAGGGAGAAGAATCTTTTTCAAACAATTATCTGAAGGCAGTTTGTTAAGCTGCTTCTTCATTAATTTTGTTCATAGCTAATTGTACCTTCATTTCTCATAATGCAAGTAAAATGTGTCTTTATTTGTTTATGTTCCCTTCAAACTTCTGTATAGCTTTTAAACCTATAAAAAAGGGAGGGAGAGAGAGGGGTTGGTGTCTATTTTTGTTGCTAGCAATAGAATTTGAAATCTCTATTTTAGATAAAGCAAGATATATTGAAAAAGCTTCAGAAAAAATTAGTCTGAGGTTTGATGTGTGTTCAAAGGACATCAGATTTAACTATGTTCATCAGTTTGAGGAGAGATGAGATGAGTTCATGGCTGACCCCGAGCTAATGTTCCCACTTTTTTGAGAAGATCAAAATGAAATCATCACATATAAATTTTGTGGGAAACCTTATCAAAAGAAAGAAAAAGGGAAAAGATACATGGAAAAACTAATTGCTCTTTTTCAGCTGAGATGTGACTCTAAAAGGAATCCCTTAACTAAGTAAAAAAAATTAAAAAGCAAAAATTAAAAAGATTTTAAAAGATTGATGGATAGGTCTACATAAAGTTGTGAGCAATGAATGATCATCTAAAGATTCTTTTTCTAATGAGGAATGTATGGGATAGCCTCTCATATTTTTCTTAATTGATATCTTTATCAATGAACAATAAAAAGAAACACAACATCGTTGACAATAATGTCTGGAAAAAAATAACGAGTGAGAAAATGTAAAGACTGAAGACACGTAGTCACTGTTGCAATTACAAGTCTTACAAGTTCACTGGAAATGTCATATCACATTTGAAAATTTTCTCCTAAATGATGTGTCTAGTTACACATGTAATAACTTGGAAAAGCCCTGCAGTCAGGAGGTTAGATTAGGTGCTGACAGTTATCCTTTGCAGAATCACAATCTGTGAATCTCTAAATATAATATATTTATTTTTTCCCATTTGTAGAGCTGCACTTGATAACACATGAAAAGTTTTGTCCTTATGTTATGACATTACTATGTGAAATACTGAGAAGATATGAAATTCATCATCAGTATGTTAAAGCTCAGATTTTTAATATAGCCATCTGATAAAATATAAGAAGGTAAAACTGTATTCAATTAAAATTTGGAATAATTAAATTAGTATCATTTATTTTTTCTTCTTAGAAGCTAGAAACATAAGTTGGAAGTGACCTATGCCAGCCCTCTTTGTCACAGCAAGGCAACTTGGATGTATTAAAGTACAGTCTGCAGCTGTTGCCCTTTATGTCATCTGGTGCTACCGAGAAGAGTATGACTGTGTCAGCTTTGTGACTGCCTTTTAAGCAGCTGTAAGCTTTCATATCACCCTTTAGCCTCCTCAATATTTAACCTTATCACTACTTAGATACTTGTCAAACTCTAAAAACAATGTTGTCAAATACTGCAATTCATGTACCACTGAAAAAGGACACTTTTATTCTCTTCCTTGGGAACAAAGAAAATAATTAGCTGGCAAATTTCCTGTTCTAGGGTGTATCTCCTAGACACCATACCTCTCAAGCCTTTTCAAAAATAGAAAAGCATCCCTCCAAAGTTGCCATGGCAAACTTTTCTGGTTCCTTGGAAGCATCAGACTGCTCTGACGAAAATACATGTCTTGTTCTCTGCTTCTTGGTTTAAATACCCAGTAATTTGGGGTTCTAATTATGCTGTTTGATGCCCATTAGCAGCAAAAGAACAATACAATTGTCATATACCTGTAATATGCATGGAAGATCTGAAAGGAAATATTTAATAGCCTTTGATGTTCTTTCAGACTCTCAGCAGCCCTCTTAAAATTATCTTGACTATTTTTTATGTCACATCTTGCTTCAGAATGGCACAAGTAGGAAGATGTGTGGTACGAAATTCTCACAATAGAATTAAACTTTACGGGTATCGCTTTTTATTGTCAGACTACTGAATAAATAATGAAAAGGTACATATAGAATATTCTTCAAATCAAGATTATCACTTCACTGGCTGTCTGATATTAACCATCAGCTGTCTTAGAAGATCTCTTGAAGGTTAGAAATCCAGGAATTGCCAGCTAGCTATTTTAATAAATCACAGGAAAGGGAAAAAAAAGGCAACTTAGGGAGTGGCTCATCTCTTTCATCACTGTTGTTGACAGGTATATTATGTGGAACTAAAATAACTTCTTTGAATGGACGTTTTTTTATATCCAATATGCATATTCAACCATGATGAATTGCATAGCATCTTTTCAGTATCTAGCCATAATGTCTCCCTTGAAGGCAGCTCTAAATTATTGCTACTCCAGATCATTCCATGCCTGAACTGTAGGGAAAAACATGCAATCTAAGATAATGACCAAAATATTTAAAGTATAATTGTCCAATATCTGAAACCTCTCAGGTAATGAATTAAAAGTAGTGAACTCTAGTTGTCTGAACTAAGACTGGTATACAAAATTAAAGTAACCTAAATGATTATTTAACCCAAACATACAGTAACTGTTTTACTCTAAGTTCACCTGGAATAAGATTTTAGATTTTCCTATTTAAAAATACTGGTTTTTCTCTTGTACTGTTGGATAAAGCAGCGGAAAGTAACGCAGAGTTTCCTTAAAATTTCCAAGACAGTCTTGAAAAATGATTATTATTAGTCTTTAAGATCCAATATTGTTTGTCTAATAATGTAAGCACATGTATTTTGCCAATGCTGTAAGTTATGCACTGCATAAATGAGTATCAGTTTTAGTCCTGCAGTCAGTTTGCACTCAAAATGACCAGGATCCATAAGAGAATTCAATAAACAACACACAGGAAAATACACAGATTGGCAAGAAGAGTGTGCAGGGTGCTGTGGACAATAGCAACCTCATAATCAAGAAACCAGGACTGAAAGGAGGGTATCCCTAAGAGCATGCACAAAAATAAGGGTCTGATGGGGAATGTGCTCACACTTTCCCTGGGAAATCACCATCTGAAATGCGTGTGCAATAATGCACACACAGAATGGTGAACGAACAGGAAGAATCAGAGGTCTTCTTGCCCTTGCAGACCTGCAAGCCCATTAGGATGGGATGGCTTACACTGCTGGGGTGTGAGGAGGATAAACAGGCCAGAAGGGCCAAGATGGGCACTTGATGAGAAGGGAAAGGTGATGGTCCAGCTGAGAATTTACAGATTGGGGTTAGACAGTGGGCCAGCAGCAGTGGTGCTGTGATGAGTGCTACTGTAAATAAATCAGCTGACTTAATACAAGAAAATAGTTCTCCTGGCAGACCTCACCCCATGTATGTCTTTAGACCATGTAACCGCTTTGAGTCTCCAACATACTTTCAGAATACTGCTAGGCATTAACACCTTGACAATCATGGAATAGTTCATCTTCTCAAGAAATTTAGTTTTTGTCTTGATAATGAATGAACCAATTCTTGAAATCTTACTTTTTGTTTGAGGAACAAAATTCTCATTTTCTGAACATGTACCAATAAATCTGAAATAGGCAGAAAACAAAACAAATTTTTGTTGATTGTTAGAGCAGAAAAAGAACAAGACAACTAGCAAAGCCAACAAAATGAATAGCTAAAAGGTACAAGGAGTTACATGCCAAGGATGATTAATTAGAAGTCTATTAAAAATGTGCACTGGGAAAGGAAAGTAGGAATTTATTTCTTGGTTTAGTTTTAAAAGCATGGGAAGACTTAATGAATGATGTTTACCCTTAAAGTTAAGCTTATGACCAAATCTGGAGTTTAAGTCCACTTGAAACAACTGAAATCTCCCTGCCCCCTCCAGAGTAAACAACATGAGGTGCTGAGGTTAAGATTGAGTCTATGTGCAGTGAGAATGTAATTAAATTAACTAACCTTGGGTACTCTAGTTTATATAACCTCTTTGTGAAGTATCTGAAGAATGTATTATTCTTGACTTGTACTGTTTCACAAAGGCACAATGCATTTTCCAGTTTCTCAATGCACCTACCTATGTTTCTTTGTCATTTAACAAGCCTTGGAATGTCACCTTAAGCACTAAACACAAATAAACCAGTGAGTTATCATAATTAAATTAAATTTGGAGCAACTGTTTTCAACCTGTACTCATTTTAAATTTGCTGCTTCTGTTGCAGATGCGAAGCACTTGTGTGCATAGTTGTTGTGGTATGTTCTCCCCCCGCCCCAGGCCACACTATGGTCTGAGATACATTCTATCAATTATTCCAACAGATGATATATTTTTCTCACTATTCAGTCTTACTTGCTTAGAAAAGAAAAGAAAAGAAAAGAAAAGAAAAGAAAAGAAAAGAAAAGAAAAGAAAAGAAAAGAAAAAAAACCTGCAAAGAGATAAATGTTAGGAGATAGATGAAAATTAGCAATGTTACATCTAACCATTGACTTCATTGTCTACTCCTAACTTCTCCCTAGATGTTGTCAGCAATAACTTTACAGCATTTTTGCTTTGCACCTGAATTTCCCCTTTTCAGAGCAAACTGGAGATCTAACTTCAGGGAACAAATATTAATGTCTAACTCAGAGAGCCAGAGTTCAATTTTAGCCTGCTTCTTGAAAGATGTTGCCCATATACATAAAGAGGTTTCACGTGTGACTTTTATCCTATCTTCATTGTATATGCAGAGACTAAATACTTGCATTTAGTCATTTGAATATTCATTTTATGCTGGCAACACAACTTCGCTTGAAAACAGCCTGAAGCAAAATTTGGAGGTTTTTTATGTTTTCAAGGAAGATGAGATCTTACAAACACTCCAGAGAAACAATCGAGAAAGAAAGTGTGAGTTTAGTGCTTAGCCAAGCTAAACGAATAAAACCTACTGCAATGTGAGCAGAGCGTTCAGAGCACTGCACCCTGAAGGCTGAAGTTATTACAGTAACCAGTTTTTGATAGTTGAGGTTGTGGACTCCATTCTATTACCTGCAGAGCAGGAGACTTGGTTGACTGCCACTTTATTAGCAGACGTGGTGTCAACTGAACCCCTATTACCTCATTAAATCATCCTCAGATAACCAGTGCAGCAGTTCAAACAAAGCCAAGGGGCTTCCAAATATTGTAAAGGAATGAAACATGAAAAGACACCTGCTTTCTTCACCAGAACAGTTCACATAAAAACCTTAGGTATCTGTATCCTGATTTTCACTTGATTTACAAAGATGCACATTTTTCTTATTACTGTCCCACATTCTGCCAGCTTCCATCAGGCATCTACCTGGCATAGCTCTCTTTATCGCGTCTGATGGCACGAAACTCCATGCGACACAATGTAACTGGACAGCGGGTTGACTTTGTCAGTGGGTGTGACAATGCTGCAAATACAATGACGAGCCTTTTAAACCAATGAAAAGTCAACACTAAAATTTTAGGTGAGCTTTGGGTTCAGATGCTTAAAGCTACTTGAAAGTCACATAAGTGTGATTTTGGTTTTGTGCTCCTTCTTTGGATCACAGGTCAGCACTATTTCATTTAAGTTAGTCTTCAAAATAGTCGAATTCTTACCCTGAAGCCGTTGAAGTCACAGCCTAGCTCAGGGATTCATTGTTCAGACACTGCTGTAACCATCAACCTCTCACTAATTCAGAGACAGTTCTAAATCACTTTTTGTTGAGCCAGAAATCACCTTAGTCATTGCAGAGTTTCTGATTTAGATTGCCATCGCCTTGACCATTCTAACTTCCATCCCCGCGCTCTCTCCACTGCCCCAACCAACGCTACCTCCTTGTAATACAGAGGAGCAGGAACCCAACCCAGGATCCAAAATGAGTGACATATTGTGTAAACACAGAACACAGAACTGCCTAGCAATGAATCTAAATAACTGTGTGTTTGTAAAGGGTAGCCAGACGAGTAACCCACAGAGAACACACACAGTATAATCCTGGTTCTGCCTACAGCAAAATGTCAGCTGCTCTAATTGTGGCACATCCCAGCAAATATTGAAGGTGAGATGATAAATACAGATCAGCTTGACATCAGCTGTCACAAGGAAAACAAATGAACTCACAGTGATGGAAAAGCTGGAGAATACTGATAGCACAGACAAATTGAAAGGAAATAAAAGAATCAGATCTTGTCTAGCTGTTTTAATTGGTGATTAGACAGAAATACCACATTTAAAGAAGAACACATAATGCATTCAGGAATAACCACAGTGTAGAAACCTGTCTCTGAAAACAGTTATATCTCTCCAGCATATGCTCACAACATCCAACATACGCTTAAATTATATGATATGTAATTAAAATACATGGGGTCTGTGTTTCCAGTCCCTGCTGACACTAATAAAGCACCAGTTCTTCAGGCTGTTTCAGTAGCAATAGAAGATCTTTTGATGTTACCCACTCCTGTCTGTGCACCATATTAGCCTTTCAGTTCTTACAGCAAAGCCACTTCTATGCCTCTACTGAGAGCAAATCTGGGCAATTGCTCTGGCTGAAAGTATACATGGGGGCAAAGAGAGAGGGAGAGAGAGAAAAGTGTTTCAGAGCCAAATCAGTTCACTGCAAGCTGACTGTGGGTGCACAGACCTTTGTGCCAGCACAGCTAAGAGACCCATTCATCACGGCAAGATGAACAAGCAATTGAGAATGTTTCTACCTCTTGTGATTGTTGACAAAACCTTGACAATGGAGGGAAAGAGGCTCAAGGTCGTTATTTTTTAAATCTTTCCCTCACAGATGAGATGCCAGCTAACTCACAGGACGGAGGCCATTGCAGGGACTAGAAGTGCCAGTGAAGGAGGCAGTTTCAAAAGCCAAGGGAATTCTTAAAACAAAAGCTGCTGAAATAATTCCTCACTGAAAATTGGAATGAGCACTTGTAACTGTGGACCCTTCTCATAGCAACTGGTCTGGAACCACTTTTCTTACTTTTTATCAAACTTTTCAGGCCATCTTTACCCTGTTTTTCTCTCACAATTGCTGAATACTGCCTCAGTCATAAAACAGACACAAAGCAGGTATACTGCAGCACTCAAGCTGTGCCTGTTTTCAGTCTGTAGTTTTCAATTTTTCATACAATAAGTGAGTACCCTTTCCTACTGAGATACTTTCAGTTATAAATGCCTCCATTGTAGATGGTGCTCTGGAGGGAACTGGTTCAGATAATGCAATGCTGAAAGGCAGGGGAACATTTTTCCTAATTGGACTCTTGAGTTTGGAAAATCTTTCTTTACTGGCTGGAGGAAATACTTCAGACTCAATGTCAGGACAAGAGATGATATATAAGAAAGGGAGATGGAAGGAATCTAAGGTAGAGCCTAATTTATGACTCTTGAATAAATCTTTTTTGATTGATTGCATTCAGTCTGTTTCTGTGCTCAGCTGAAACTCCCTTAAACAGCAATCCTGTCTCTTTCATTTGCAAAGAATTTAGAAATATGCCTCTCTCTCTCTCTCTCTCTTATCTTTGGTGTTCAAATGACTGCAAGCATTTTTTTCCAGTCTAAGAGTACTGGTCCATATTAATTCCTAGTTTAATACTGTGGCTCTGTGCCCAAGATCATTTTGACCCATTGTCTATAACATAACAAAAGGAGCACTCTAAAAGGAAAAGAGATTTAAAGACCATATTGAAGACTTGCAGCAGTAGCAAAGGATAAAAATAGTTTGGTGAAAAACAGAAAGGAAGAAAAAAGATCTTGAGACAATATGTAGAAAAGTGCAGGGCAATAACCCCTGTTAGAGCAGTGGACAATTATTCTAGCTTTCATTTGAACCTCTTTACAAAAACTTCAGAGAAATAAACTGACAAGGCTCTAAAAAGATGAAATTTACACAAGATAGAAGAACTAACATCAGGTATAAAATATCTGTTTCTTCTAATTGCTTTTTGTCTTAACACATGGAAGGTCTATACCAATTTCAAACTGTACCGGATGTTCTTTAACTAAGTCTAAAAAAATGATCCCAGCAGTTCCTATTTCTCTCACCACCAGTCAGGAAAACTCCAAAGTCAGTTGGCACCTGCCTGAAAATTCCCTAAACATCTAAATGACATACCTAGATGTGCAACTATTCCTGACTTTTTAACATTCTGAACAAAGGAAGATGAAGTAGTCTGGACAAGTTAACTTGGAAGAGAGAGAATGGCAAGAGTAAAGTACATGGACAGAGATTAACTAGTGAATGATACAGTACAGATAATAAGACACAATACTGACTCTGTGTTTCTTGCATTAAAAGGACAAGGGACCAGTTAGATGAGAATATTGTGTGTGTATCAATCAAATCCAGAATTCATGTAGTTCAGTTGTAGGTTAATTAATAATTGAAATCACTCCTGTTGTCACATGTGGGAGGTTTTTTATCACGTATCATAAATGTAGACATTAAACATAATGTATATATTGAATTGCTTCTATTCACTAATTTTTATTAATCATATTTCTTACCTTTTTTTATTGTAACCTTGGTGAAACTTCACCAAAATCAGCATCTTTATTTTCCAGCTAATTATTCATACACAAATTTTGTATTTTCTGCAAGAATATACCCATTAAAAACTATTAGCTTTACTGAGTCACACAATATTATAATTATTTGGGTTCCATAGCTGACACACAATAGCTGACAATGCACATGGCTTTATTATTTTACTCTGACCAAAGACTAGCAAAAGATGCTAACTAATCAGAATTATTTTAAAAGTTTCTGTCAAAACTTCAATGCTAGTTAATGGAAATTGTGTAAAATGTTCATCGGTTTCAAGCCTGAATTAAGTGAAGCCAAAAGGGGGCTGAACATATGGCAGGTCTTTGACCATGTAATGCCTCATAAGTAATGAACTCGATTACCTCATTAAAGAAATCTAAAAGCAGCCAGATTCAAAACTCTCTCTCTGGAAATGCAAACTATACCTCAAGAAAGGTTTAAATTACAGAATCACAGAATGGTTTGGGTTGGAAGGGACCTTAAAAAAGCATGTAGTTCCAACTCCCAGCTATGGGCAGAAACACTTCCCACTAGAACAGGTTGCTCAGAGCTACATTTAAATTGGCCTTGAACCCCTCCAGGGATGGGTCATTCACAGCTTCTCCGGGCAACCTCTTCCCTGGGCCTCACCACCCTCACAGTAAAGAATTTCTTCCTAATATCTAATCCAACCCACCCTCTTTCAGTTTAAAGCCACTCCCCCTGTCACTCCATGCCTCTGTATGTCTCTCTCCAGCTTTTTTTTCCACTTTGTCACTGGCAAGGATGTTAAACAGCGCTGGTCCCAGCACTGACCCCTGGAGGAACAGCACTTGTCACTGGTCTCCACTTGGACACTGCACTCACAACCACCACTCCTTGGGCAGGGCCATCCAGCCAATTCCATATCCACCCAGTAGCCTACCTAGCAAATCCCTGTCTCCCCAGTTTAGAGACAAGGATGTCATGCAGGACAGTGTCAGATGCTTAGGAAGCGGTGACACGTGGGTCACTCTGGATAATTACACCAGCACAACTGTCGGAGCAATCTGCGGCAAAGAAAGCTTGTGTAACGTCTGTGAGCATAACCTGAAGAACATCAAGCAGAATCAGAGGAAGTTTTACCCCCAATACGATTTAGCAGACCAGACTACCTCTGTGCTTAGTTTTGTGGTCCACATTTGAAGAAGGATGTGGAAAACACCAGTGAAAGGTCAATGAGGAGCAGAGGCCAGGATAATGAAAGGAAAACAAGAATTTCATAACAGGATTTATGAAGTCATTGTAACAAGATAGGAGGAAAAATGGCATTCCAGACTCATTCCTGAAAATATAGAAGGAAAATTTTGAATATTTAATATGCACAGTGTTAGCTGAATTAGGTTGGTGCTAACTTGACCAAAGTTACTGAAGTTTTCTGATGATTAAATTTGTTTAATTATTTTGACACACACAGACATCAGACAGACATCAGACAGATATTTCACAGAGATCAACATTTCACAAATATTTAAGACCATAAAAATTTGCACATTTTGTACTCTAAGCAGTGGGCAGTCAGAGATGTACTTACATGATCACTTTCTAATGGATAGGAAGATGTACTCAGGAACTAAGATATTGAGACAACCCCTATCTTTAATATCCTATACATCAACAGAAAATGATACTGGGGGAAAAAGTAAATAAAGAGGGAAAAAGGAATTCCAAATAGGAGCTAAGTAGAAAGAACAGAGGAAAGCAATCACTGTACAGTGTCTTGTTTAGGAATTCCGCTATGTTATTGGTGAAACAGTAACCTTATTGACAAGAGGTCTATAAAATTAAAACACTTTAATCCTATTTCTGTGCAAAAATCTGTGAGTGTCTAGAACAGCAAAAAAAGATTAAATTTTGTATAAAGTGTGGTGATGATGTCCCTCGTTACCTTTTTATCTTCCTGCAGGAACCATGACAGCGCCTAGAAAATTGTGGTTCATATTAGTGAACATTTGCAGTCAATAGACAAATGTATAGATCTGACAGGTGAAGCAGGGAGACACGATGTCAAACAGAGCACAAAAAAATTTAACTAATGCAGTCTGGAGAAGAACCTAAAATTATAACAAAGGTGCAATTCCATGGCAGTTCTTCCATAATTCCCTATAATCATAGAAAAACAAATGCAATACAAAGGGACCATTTTTAGAGGTGCTCTGCCTGATATTTTTTTCAATAGTACAACAAGACAAGTAACACTCCGCCTTTCCTCAGTATTGACCTAGAGCTGTCACTTGTCAGTACTTGTACTGTAAACCCACCTAGCAGTGTTCAGAAAATTGGTAAAAATATATGATTCCATGCAGTAGACTTGTCATACTGAAGTGCTACTCTTAGAAATTCAAACTGAAGGCATGCCTTGCAACCTTTGGCTTGATTAAACAGCAGAGCATCAATGAGAACAGAGTGGAACTACAGACACTGAGAGCAAAGAGCTCAAAGTTATATTTTATTCTGTTTTAAACATGTATTCACACATCCTTTTTGCAAATGTGCACCTATCATATGTGCATTTATACATCTGAAACATGCAGCTGTGACAGAAATGTATTGTTTGACCTTCAAATTTTGTGTATTTCACATGCTTCTTATGAAATTCTCTGTACTGTCATGAGCAGCAGATGCACAGCTCTGTGAGTTTATTAACTAGCAAAGGAGAAATATGAATATACTATATGAATGTAATCTTTTAACTCTTGCATCTTTCAAAATCAAAGCTTAGAACTCTAAAACAGGTGTTGCATTCATCAGCAGAGTGTTATACTGGCACTTGAAATACGTACGTTGATACTGAATCATCAGTGCAAATGGAATTTAATATTTTAAAATGTTTATTCTCTTCCTCTTCTTGGATCAAATGGCCTACCATAATCCATATGCATCACTTTACATTTTACTGGACAACATAATACTGTTTTTTAAAGGACTGTACTCTCTGATGAGACATGAACACTCTGACAAAATTATTTGCATAACCACGGTACCACACCGAAGAAGATTAATTTGGGAAGTTTTACTGTCTTAGACCTTCAACTTTGCAATTAGATACTATCTCAAGAGACATTTGAATCAAAAGAACAGCGAGGAATGGAATGAATCCAGCAGTTTCATAGCCAGACAGTAGTTCAAGAGATTTGCCTACTTGCCTTAATTGGGCAACGTTGATATAAATGAAGTTTTTCAAAAGAAAACTCTCTGATGGTGTTTTGAGACCGTACCTACTCGCAGAAATAGCACTTACTGGCATTATGTAAGTTAAACTACATAATTGACACTGATCAGTCTTCTTGATTTTCCATGACAGTTGATTTCAAATTACATTTGAAAATCCCTTGCTGAGGCTGGAAACTTTATGTCCACTGCACCACTTTAGTAATGCAAACCAGGCCTGTAGCTGCACTGTCTTAGGCTGTGATGCTGTCAGATTTCATAAGGTGAGTAATACCAGGCATTGGAGAGGAGATCTCTTCAAACCAAAACCAGACAGTACAGGAGGTGGAGCTGGTGACTCAGTAATTGATAGGCTTCCCTCCGAGTCAGAGCTGAGCTGAAGATTCCAATGCCCAACGTGGTGCTAGGTCAAGAGTCCTGTCTTTCAGATTCAATGTGAATCAGAATCTGTGGCTAGTCCCCCTCCCTAAAGGTACAGCTTTCAAATATCTGGGGGTTGTCAGTAGAGTACAGAAACTAGTTTTTAATATTTTCCACATTAGGGAACTGATTTCAAGGGTGGGTATTTGTGTATATCTGATGGGACTCCATACACAATGTGCAAGTCTGAAGGCACAGGGATTTTGAAAAAAAGGTAAAACAAGAGCTTCCTTAAATAAAATAATCTGATGCTACCAATATCCATTCTCTAGCAGAACTACTATATTTCTATTCAAACTACTCCATTCCATTTCCAATGCCCCTTTGTTTTATTTGCATCACCCATCTTCAGTCTGAAGCTGTTTTTAAGTGGTTTAAACAACTTGTCATGAGGAATTCACTAGCATAATCATATACAGCCATATCCCTTCATGGGCAATGCATTCATCTATTAAAGGCATATGTAAATAGGACAGTTGTTTTCCTAAGTGATCCACTGTTATTTTGTACTACTGTTAAAGGTAATTAGCCCTTCAAAGTAATGATGAATCTGGCTTTCAGAACATTCGTGCTAAAGTCTCTCCTTTTCAGCCTCTCATAGTGTGCTTTTTCTGGACCACAAAGAAGCGACATGGATGAAATAGTGGTGATAGATGCACTAAAATATTTCTGGAATTCAGACTTCTTTTTTTCCCAGTACCCCTTCTGTGCATATGGGTCCCAACTGTGTATTGAGCAGAAAATTATTCCTACCTAGAGAGCTAGTCCTATCAGACTTCTAAATTGTTTGTTATAACTGTTTGTTTTCTTTCCTCTATCCTCACAAGAGCCTAACAAGCCATGCACTCCAATCACATGGTGATTATAATTAGTGAACGACTGGAAATGCAGTATGAGTAATGCATCTTGTTCTGTGTTAAACAAATTGAAAACCAGAAGAAAAATACTATCCTAAGTATTAAAAATAAACAAAATCTCAGACAATTAATTCATAGCAGTTTAAGTCTCACCTGCTGTTAGCTAATTCACTCCTGCTTCTTATCTTATGAGAGGCACACACTCTTTTATTCAACAATTTTTAGTCTGACGCAGTGATGTTCCTGGTTTCCATGGACTTTCATTTTATTGGAAACACAAGGAAACAAATGCTGCCTGAATGATAAAAGGATGGAAACAGTGCCAACAAAGCATTCAGTCTGAAAGCACATTTTATAAATTTCTCCCCTGAATATCAAGATTTGGATCAGGGATGAGGTTTTTATCTTTTGAATTGCTCTTTGAGCATCGCTGCTTCTGGACTACACACGCTTCTGTGTATGTGGCATTCATGGGGTTTTGTTCTTCTTACAGTAGTATGTTTACAGTCATTTCTTAATTTTCCTTGGTTCTCTCCTCTGTGGACATTGATGGAACATTACCTTTGCATTATATATGATTTCTTAAACTTTGAAAGGGAGGACAGATAGATGAAAAGTAATTTGAAATTATGTTTTTAGCATCTTTAATACTTTATTCTTCTGGTTTACAAGTCAAATTTATTAATACTTTCCTTGTGCTATGACTGAGAAATCATCCTCACATCAAAATATGATCTGTCAATAAACTGTCCAGATAATGATAAAAAAAACCCTTATAACCCCATATAAACCCAATAATCTCCACAATTCAGGGCTTAAGTGTCATTTACATTAAAAAGATAAATATAGCCATGATCAATTCAGGTCCACAGACATTTCCAGAAAAAGCTAAACATAACGTGAATAAAAGAAAACTTAGGTGTCCAATTCCAATAAAAAACAATTAACTCTTAAATTTCATAGAAAATGTGCTATTCATCTGTGATTTTTATTTATCTGTTCATATTACTAATACATTAGAAAAGCAAAACCAGAAATTTATTTCCAATAAGCCTCTCCATTCAACAAATATTTAGTCTCACCAGTTGACTCCTCAGCATGTCTGCCTTTTGTTAACATCATTGACAAAGGAATGGACGCATGTCTGGGGTACCCAACTGCGTATTATCTCCACTACAAATCACCTGTCTTCACTTGTTAGCTCCTGCATTGAAACACACGAGGGAGCTCAGGTGTTCATATCACCAAGGCATGAATTCTTAAAACTGTTTTTTCTTAAACTGACTGGTGAACTATCACGGGTGAATGGGAAAGCAAAAATAAGACCTGGTGCGTTTGAAACAAAAGTTGACACTTTTATAAAAACAGGGACTGAAAGCCCAGCCACAGTGCTGTTGTTCTGTATCTGGACTCATAGCAAAGGCAGAACGTAAGCTGACGTCTTCACTCCATTTATGCTTAAGGGCAGAGGACAACCCCTTCTCTTTTTTGATCCCATGATCTTGGGGAAGCTCTGCAGGACTTCGGATGCATCTCTAGCTACAAATATATATATGCTTTCATTTTTAACTCTGCTACATTGAAAATCTATCCGTAAATTCCTGTAAAGGTACTGACACCAAAATTCCCTCTTAAGAGTTCAGGAACAGTTGAACAAAGCACTATTAAATTTTTCTTTCAATTATACCAATAGTCTTTTCTGTCTAGTGTATACTGTAGGCAAGTAACAAAATAAGGCTCATGATTATCTTTAAAACCTTGACTTAATGTGTGACTTATTCAAACTAAAAGGTTAGATGTACTGAATTACTAAAATGATTCAGGTTAGGCCATTGCCTTCTTCACAAAACCCATATCCTATAATTTCTGAAATAATTGCAAATGGTCAATAATAATAATAATAGAGTTCCTATCGCTCCCCGTAGTAGTCAATCAAGGACTGAATTAGATACAGTTGAACAAGATATGCCATAACTGCAGTTGACAGATCCTATTCGACACTTTGTAATCTACATAATATTTGGAAGCTTTTCTGTCAATGACAAAAGAATGGAGTCCAGTATATTTAAAAAATAACAGGGTGAATATGCTGAAATATGGCAATATCAGCTCACGTCATATACCTGATCACTTGTAGATCACATATTGAACGTAATGAATAAATTAATTACTCCGATGTCTTGTATACTGGTGTCTCTTGTATTGCATTTATATGCACAGATGTAAAGCAATCCTACCTCTGTGTGGAATTCAGGAGACTTTTCTCTGTGCTGCAGTGGAAACTGAGAGGAAGTTTACAGCATTGCATGAGCAAACTAATTCTGTTTAGGAACTGCTTTAGTCCATCTGTGCAGAGCAGCTCTTACAAATACAGCAATAGGCTCTTTTCCTCCATAAGGGCCTTAAAAGGAAACTCACACCACTTTGTGGAATATCTTTTCAGATTAAACCATTCTTTGTGTAAGCATATAGGTTTTCCTGAATGTCATCTACAAGGCAATACTAAACCACGAAAAAGTATCTTTAACCTTAAACACGCATGTGGTTCTGATGAAGTCTTCCAAATCCCTCACATTTAAACTGAAGTAACTGTCTAACAGTTTCATTTGTGGGAAGCCACAAGAATCCATTTCCTTTATTATTTCTGATGGTTTTTCTACACAGATACAAAAAAACCCAAAAGAAAACAAAACATATAAAAAAACCCAAATAAATAAAAGCAGAATGTAATCATCATCATCATCATCATCATATAACCATAGAAATCTACAAAGGTAAATTCAAAGCAGTTTGGGTTTGTTTGTTTTGCGGGGATTTTTTTGTATTCACAGTTTGATAATGAAACAATTTCAGTTAGTTTCTGCCTTTCTAGCTTTAAAAGTTCACTAATAGTTTCTGCTTCTTTGATTGCTTGTTTTTAAAAAATTCTTTAAACTGATTATCCAGCTATTGTGAATTTATATTGTCACATAAACTCATCCATACAGATCCCAGTTTGGAAGCTACAAATCCACTGTGTTGTACATGGATTGAAATCACATACTGTAATTTTCCTCAGAAGGAGAGGGAGACAATGGTTACTTGACATGCAGTTTTTCAATACTTTCTCTGTGCTTTTGAATATGTATCTATGGGCCTTATTTATTGGACAGTATTCAAAACCTCCTTGTGGGCCCAATCACTCATTTTCTCAGGGGCTCTTCAGTCAGGGTCTCAGTACTCTAGAATCTGAATACTTTCCAAACCTTAATTAATGTATTGTTGCAGAGTCCTGTGAGAAAAGAGGATTATACTGCCCAATTAACAAATAGGGAAATGAGAAAATGTAAGGTAAAAGCATCCATTACACAGAATGCCTATTCTAGTATACTTATATCTGCTTTTCTCACAGTACTGAAGCTTAGATAGCATCATATATTTTTAAGGTAGAAGTTTCTTGGATTTAGCTCTAGATAGGAATACAAGATTAAATGTTTTCAAAACAAATATGATGTGTTCTAAAAAAAGAAAATGAATATGGATTAATTGGCTCACTTGCCATTTGAAAAATTCAGAGATAGCTAGAACTCATTTTTTTCACAGCAGCATATTCATTGTCTTCAACTGAGAAGGTTTCCTTTCTGTTCCACAGGATTTCTGTTTCAGCCATGGCAAATCTACCCATTTCTGCAGCAAATCAAACAGACAGTATGCAGACAACAACTCCTCCCTTACTAAGCTGCAGAGAATCTTTATCCAGTGAAGCAGGAGGAAAATATTAATTAAGTCAATTGATGATGAGACAAAGTGTGTGACATATGTAGAAGTCTGGAGAGTGAGAGGTGTTCTGTATGAGTTAGGCACTGTAATGGCATAGATTTTAATTTCAATTCCATCAAAAGGTGTATCATAAGCTCTAAACATTGATTTCCAAAACAGTCAATGCTAATCTGTTGTCCTGCCACAAGATTTCATCAGAAAAACACGATTAAATTACTTTACTAAGCACTAACGCAATATAGGTCAAGTGTAGAGGTTGCAATTGATTACAATCTAATTTCTTGATTTCACTGTTGTTTGACTTTGCACAGGTTTCAATTCTACACAGATAGCAAGATAGGTGGGCAAGGAAGGAGACGGTAGGTTGTGTCTGTTCATTGCCTACATCAATTAGTAACAGAAATCACTACCAGTAAATATGCAGGGGTTGCATCAGATGGTTTTTCTGGATGGCTTTAGTGTGTTCTTTTTGCTGCACAGAAAGGTTTTCTCTTTGTTTGGGAGCAGTGAAGAAGACGAAAGAACTGCTCTCTCACCGAGGAGAATAGACTCATTGATGTAGGAATGGAACAAATTGATAAACCAAGACAAAATACAGCCTAACTGCAAACCTTTTGGTTCCAGATGTGTTTTATTAGATGCACTGTTACAAACTACATCCTAGGAATATTAAAATTCTTAAGTTAGCAAAAAGGAAAGACATACTAATCTCATCTATCTGGAAAATGGCCACCAAAGGAAATGTTACCACATATGCCAGCTAACTCTCATCACTCAGACAGCCACTGGCATCAGAACCCCACAAAACAGAGCTTTTCATTTCATTTCTTGGGCTTATTTTTTTTTTTCCATTTGTTTCTAAACTTATCAATTATTTTTATATATCAACTATCACTGAAACATAGTAAAAACGGGAAAATGGGTAGAAAATTTTATTTCTTTCATACTGGCAGAAATTTTTGATCTTTTTCTCAGGCTGAATCAGAAAATAAAACACAATCTCTGTGGCCTTTTCCAGAATGTATTCCAAATTTAGTTCAATTTGAATCATGAAAACCATTTGCATATTAAACAAAAGCAAATAATGCAGTTTTTCTCTGAAATATTGCATTGTTGTTTTGTAAATAAAATAATCCTCATTACACTTACAGGGTGGGACAGATTTGTATATTTATATTCTATGTGGTATATAAGTACCAATATTTCAAATGTGTATAGTTCACTTATTTCTGTCTACTGACCTTGTCATTCTGATTCCACCAAGAAAGTAGGAACTGTACTTTCCCATCTTTTATTTACTCACTGGCTGAAATTAGTTCTATGGCCTATGGGTTTCCTGAAGCTACTTCTGTGATTCACTGAATTGCCTCTGCTGGGTTTCTGCACATTAGAAATGAAATAACTGCCAGCAGCAGTTGCTTTCTGACCAATAGTGCAGGCCAAATGTACATATATTAAAACATGTTACAAGAAGTGTCTTCAGAAGAAAATGAGTATTACAATGTTTAACTAGCCATTGCGGATGAGAGCAAACTACACTTGAGCTGTATTTAATTCCGAGCCCTGGAGAAGGCTCCAACTTAGGTTTAAAACAGTTTTTTATTAGCTCTGTCAACATTATTTGCCTGTATCTTGCTGGAACATTAAACCATTTTAACCTGAAGCAATTTTGAGCCATACTTAAATAAAAATGTAATTTACAGGTGCTTTTAAGAATATATTTTAAAATCAAAGTGATCAAAAACGTAGCAAATTGGAGTCTACCAATCCTACAGGATGCAAGATTGTTCCTAAACTTCCAGCCAAGGTGTACACTCAGCCATATCCCTGTCTTGGTTTAGGATGAGACCTGGGCAGGAAAGCCAGAACAGGAGCACAGCTGAACAGACTCATAAGAAGGAGACCATAAAATTAGCATTGTACATACATGCCTTTGCCCAAATCTGCAGAAATCCTCCTAAATAAAACCTCTCAGTAACTTTTTCTGGTAAGTCAGAAAAATATTTAAACGTGTGCTTAGAGACAAGTAAGACTGCAAAAAAAGACTCTTACAGAGCAGGAATTCCACTGATATTTACACAAATTTCTCAAATAAATCTGTGTAAGAGAAGGATATTTTGACTTCTTCGTTGCCACAGACTTAGCAATGTCATGGCATTGTCCATTTCCATGAAAAGATGATGCATTTTTAATTTTTTTTGTATCAATTTATAGTAGATATTCATTTAAGATTTGTATGCTGTCTGTTGTAAGCAGGCCTGTAACAATATAATAAAAGTTACTTGGTTAAATTAATTTTTATCACTCTGGAACTCCTAGTATCTCATGTGACACACGGATAGCTAAAACACCACATGGTGCACCCACAATTTTTAATAATCATGTATAAGCATTTATACATTAAAAAAAAGTGGGAAAACATTAAGTGAACTTCACTTCTTTGCAATATTATCTTCACTCTAATCAACGTTTTCACAAGTCACAAAGACCTAAGAAAATGCACAAACATCAAAGACCATAATCTTTGGAGCCGGATAATCTTCTGCTTGTCCCACACTTGCAGTGATTGCATGTCATTCTGAACAATTTGAAGTGGAATACTAGCAAAATATTTTAAGTCATTTCAAATTGAGAAAGACAATACAGTTTTTTGAAGGAGTGTGGCCATTTTCCAATGTTAATAAAATTCTCATTTCTGTAACACATAACCCTGAGCCACACAGCCCCTTAAGTTCCAAATTATTTCATGATAAATTTGACATTCTGGGCTTTATAAGCCTAACACAAGTTTAAATACAAAAGAAATAACAGTGCACTATGCACTGTGATCATTTTTAGAAACACTTAACACAGTCACAGCTGTTTATGTCTTGTCCTGCTTGCAGAGTTTTATTTTTCAAATTTAATCCAACAATCATGGAAAATATCAATAGACAGTAATATTAGCAAATATATTATGCTAGTATATAATATATTTGTCACATTTGCTTCTCAGAGACAGTAAATCCACCAATACCACATAAATGAAACAAATATTAAGATATGATCAGTTTACAGACATTAAAAGTTTAAAACAGAAAACCTTGAAAGAAAAGAGTTTCCATTAGGAATCTATTGAGCATTGAAAGTTAGTTATACCACACTATAAACAAAAAAATCATATCTGTGAGATGCTACCGCTTAATCAGACATCAAAACCAAAAGTTTTAGAATAACTATATTTGGAAAGGTGGGTGAGGGTCCCCGATGTTTAAAATTAGTTTGTCTTCTATAGTGACTTATTACTTAAATTGTACATGAAAGAAGGGGAAAGGTTATGTTTCTAACACATAGAAAATATTCAGTATTCTAAAGAAAAATTACTTGTGGCATTTTTGGCAAAACTACAAGCACATTCTATAGCATTGAATCAAAGCTCCTATAATATGATTTATTAAAATTGTCAACTGAAAAACACTATATTTGGAAAAATATCATTTACAGATGTTTTTGTATTCCTAAGATTTCAGCAACAATAAACACCTTCTGTATTTAAAAAATTATTTGTGTAAATAAAATATCTAAGGTGTCAATCTTTTCAAGAATCCATCAGATCTTATTCTCAATTCCTTAAGTAACAGACTGATATACAATAGCCATATTATTTTATGACTGTTTATTTATGACTTCCATTTCTGACCCAAATGGAACAACACTCTGCAGAAATGTTTGTTAATACGTTGGCCCAGACTTCCAGCACGCCTGGCCATTGCACAGCTCAGAATTATCCATAGAGCTCCTCCTTTGTGCTCCAGCTCTTCTGCTTTTTCCCTGTGTCTAAAAGACACATAAAATTTAAGGGATCAATTCATTTCCCTCAAGATCTTCTATACAGACCTTAACCACCCTTTTCTCCCATTTGTCAGCTTATTCTGGAAAGTGTTCGCCATCATGTCTTTTCATTTGTCACCTGTAAAACTGCAAGTCACCTCCAAACCTATGTTCACCATCTCCAAATAAGGCTGGAAGAAAAAAAGTCTACATGGTTCTTGATCAGAACAATCCAATAACTTGTATAGAGTTTGCAGTGTTATCAGAGAACCTGAATATTGTACTGAAATGAATATCAAAAGAAGGCATTGTTAGGCCTTATAAGACAATAAATGACATATAGATTAGCCATTTTTCCAAAGAGGATTTCTTCATTATTTCACTGACTGATGAAACTATAACTCAAAAGACAAACTTTCAAGGCTGGTTATAAACCTCTGCTCTGATATTTTAAACATACCCACCACCATTACGCCTACCCTAAAATCTCTGCTACTGGTTACTCAAAACACTTGAATGCTTAGTAATGAGAGAATTGAAGGAGAAATCCTACGGAAGAGATTTTTCCAAGCATCCAACGAAACAACACAAGAAAGAATGCCTCAAGAAGACATTGGAATGTGATCACTTCTTGTCAGTCTGGAGAAAAAGTCAATCCAGAAGGGCAAAATTACCAAAGGAATGGAATATTGCAGTAAAGTATTGTAATGGCACAAAGGATCTTCATCAAAACTTTGCTGAAAAGTCCAAGAGAACTATCAGATTTTACAACAACTATCTGCTTTGTTAACCACTTCAAGTTTTCTGATAAATCCTCACTGTATCTTCTTGCATATGGACGAAAACAGTACTCCTGATAAGGAGCTGTTGTAGGAGGGTTGATAATTTGTAAAAACCAAAACATATAGACCCACAGAAATCAGCTTCAAAGCTAGGGATTTAAGGCCTAGAAAAAGAAAGTTTGAGTCACACGTCACTTCAGGCGAGGGTTTGGATCAAACAATTTTTATAGAGCCCCATTACAGAAATGTCAGCGAGCTGAACTCCTCTGTGCCATGTTTAGGAATGTTTATCGTTCATACATATAGAAAATACTTTATTTCTGGTTCTCCACAAACTTCTCACTTTCTTCTTCTTCTAACTGAGCCAAATGTCTCTAGGGCCCATAACTGCAATGATATAGTGATAATGCAATGACAGATACGAATGGTTTAAATACTTTTTAGAAATTTACGGTACACTTTAAATAGTAGTGTTGCTGCATTGGCTGTTTGATTTAAGCACCACTATATATCTTTCTCTTCAAGAGTAAAGTAACCCAGGTAGGTTAGGCAGATTGGAAATAATGTGGGAGGGACCAGAAATATGTCCAAAGTGGATCATCAATAGTAAGGTTTTGGTTTCATTATCATCTGACCTCAAGCTCAAAATCAATTTTTTTTTTTCAAATTCCCTACGATATTTGGGTAAGACAACTAAAAACATCCTTTTATTTTTTTATTGTGGATGGAAAGAGAGCTAGAAGATAGCAGCACCCTCCCCTCCTCTCCTTGAAAATTCCACTCAACATTTCAACTAATAAAAAATTATTCCCTTATCTGAATAGAAGGTATTTTGCTGTAAAAAAGGCAGACGCTGATAATAAATTTAATAATAGGCAGGTATGAGACTGAAATTCCATGGACAAATGCAGATAGCAAGAAAGGGAAAAGGAAGAAACATGCCCCAGCATATAAGTTTCAATAACTTGAGTATACAAAACAGATAATACTTTGCACTGTGCAGCTACCACAGTAGACACTTTGAAAGTGGACAAATCCTCATTCAGTCTGTAATAAGAAATACACTTGTTCATACTGGTCTTGGGTGCACCCTGAGAACAAATGACACAGGCACCTCCCTTTTTTAATTGCCCTGTGTTTGCCATTTACAAACTGTTCAACATATTGTTCTTCAAAGCCACACTGACTTTCAAGCCACAGAATGTAGGAAAGCAGGAGGTTAGTAAAGATGGAAGAGAGTTTTACAGTAAGTAGACAGTATTCTGGAGCTTAAGTATCTAGCTGTATGTTCATGTCCTAGATTTGGGTGCACAGATAAATCCTCCATGTCTCAAAATTGGATTTAGTTCTGTAGATAGAAAATAGCTGCCCATTTAGATTCCAGTGGACCATGTTTTTATCAAACAAATTCAGCTATTTTTCTGAGTTATGCTACTAAAATGCAATGAATAATTGTCCTTATCCTAGTTCACATTAATAACAAGGTTTGCCCACATCTTGGTGCAGTGCCTGCGTCCCCCTGGGTGATGCTGGACACTTAAATCAACACAGATTTCTGTGAAATTGAATGGTGACTTCAGTACTAAAAAGTGGAAGTTTCTTCATCTCCAAGAGGTGGGAGACTATCCAGACGTGCCAGACTTGGTCTGTGGGAAGTCTCCAATAATATAATTGGAAAAGCATCTGCAGTTAGTAATGACTGTTGGATCATCTGTGGGTAGGTGAGGTGGCTGTGATGGTATTGAGAAACAGTTTGAGCATCAGTGGAAAACCACCTCCATTTATGTAAATACAATTTCATTTACATAATGAATAGGAAATGGAGCAGAACATTTGCAGATATTCATCAATATGGCAGTGGCAAAGTCCTCTCTATTCCATGTAACAAGAGAGTTCATGAATAAGATCTGATAGATTAGAAAACAGAAAATTTTATATCAAAATCCTGAATTCTTTAAAATGTTTTTCTCCAGGAGAGAAACTTAATCAGCATAAGAAAATCAGTCACATACAGTATCTGCACGATTCCTAGCAAAATAAGCAAGTAATTGGGGGGGTGGGAGGGGATGAAAATAAAAATCAATTATATCTTCATCAAAACTGAGAAAAAGATTTCTCAAACAGATAATTACTCAACATAAAATACTTGGTTTGCTCCTTGAGGTCCTAGGTATACTGGAAGACGCTGAGGTTTGCCATATTACATCAGAATATTTAGTTTCTCTGTGTTCTGAACAGACATGCATATTTTAGTACTGATCTTTCCTATAGATGGCCTACAGGACAAGGAAACAGAGTACAGGACAGAAGCAGGTCTGCAAACCATTTAAATCATAAGCTTGATTTTATTTCATTGGACTAAAATGGCACCCTTAAATGAAGAACGTTCACTTGGCACCCGGTTAAATATAAATACTCAGAACTATATTTCCTATAAAATTAAATCTGGCTTTTGGAAAGATTGAGACAATTATTATAAAATTGGATTGTAGCTCTAAATGTACAGTTCTGGCATCATACCTCAGATCTTAATTTTATGTCTCTAAAGATTTGGAGAAAATGCAGAAATAACACTGTGTAGCTCCAGCAGAAGCAAAATAAAACTTAAATTCAAGCTAGTATTATGTTAAGGGCTATCGGTACAGCTATATATGCACCATGAGTACATTAGTAATAAGATTGTCTAGGACACAAGAGAATGCGTTCCTTGCCTTTTTGTCATAAGAAAATGAAATTATACAAATAACTTGTTCATACAAACAACAGAAGACAGCAATTAAAAAAAAAATAAACAAAACAAACCAAGACAAACAAAAAACAGGTGTGGAATAGGTTTAAAAAGTTGTTCTATGAAATCCTTGCTGGTATAAAGAAAACTTTCAGAAATTTAAATTTTTGTGAAAGTGTGGAAAGTAGAGAAGAATGTAAGTCCAGAAAGTGAAATATAAAATCATAAAAAGGTCTAAAAAAATATTTAAGGAACTCTTTATGAAGAGATAAAAACTAATAATAAGATCTTTTCAGCATGAAAAGCAGGCAGTCTGACAAAGGCTCTACAGGACCAACAGGTGATTGAGGAGCTGTAAAAGAAGATAAAGCCAAAGCTGAATAATAAAATTAATTCTTTGTATTGGTATTCTCAATAGATGAGGTTAGATTGGTTTCCACAGGGGAAACTTTTTTGCACAGGGAGAAATATAGGAATTATTTGCAATGGGACTTTCTGTGAAAAAAATCTTAGAACAAACCAATAAAATAAATAGTAATAACTCACCACAACAACATGATATTCACCAAGGAGCTAAAAAAAAAAAACCAAAATGAAATTGTCAGATGGTTAATACTACTGGAAGTGATCTCGGTGCTGAGAGAATGGTTAAAAAGGAAGCCAGTTCTACTGGTAGGTTTCAGTTGGAGTAGAAGAAAATATGCATTAGTAAATATGACCTCTTTAAAAAAAAAACAAAATTAAATATAAAAAATGGTAGACCAAGAAATAAATAAGATATAATGAGAAGAGTTAACTCGGCTTTTGTAGTGTATTATTGTGCCTCACAAACTTATAGGAGCTCTTTGAATAATTGAAGAGCATAATAGCTTGGGAGATGCAGCTAACATAATTTACTTTTTCAAAAACGTTTTGACAAAGTTCCTCAGCAAGGGATCTTGTAGACAGTAAGGTACTTGGAATAATAGGAAACATATTTTGTAAGATACTTGATTTCTTAAGGGACAGAAAGATATAAAGAACACCAAGTTTTAAAAAAAAAAATTCTTCTGTGAAGGGAGTTTTCTAGAAACCACTGACAAGGACATGGATATCTGTTTTATTCAGAGTTTATAGCGGGGGTTACTGATGAAAAGATGACCAGTTTTGCTGACTATACTAAATTATTTAGGGTTATCAAAACAAAAGCCAGCAGCAGCAAGCTACAGAAGGTTATCAAAAAGAGTGTTTGCACTTGGAAAATATCCAAGGAATGTCAACATCCACCAATACAAATCAGCTATTACTGTGATGATTCTAAATTAGCCATGTTCCCTCAAAACAGAGGTTTGGGAGTCTTTGACACATCTATTCAAGCTTCAGCTCAATACTCATGAGACATCATGGAAGCAACAGAATGGTAGACAGAGTTGGATAAGGAATCCAAAATAAGTCTTGTTGAGTATTGAATGTAGTCCTACTTCCCCACATCTGAAAATGGACTCTGGAGAACTAAAGAAAGTACAGAAGAGTGTACCTGAGAGGATAAAAAGTTGTAATTTAAAGTGGAGAGATGAAAAATACTAGGTAGAAAATAAACACCCATGAGATTAATGTGATGAATTCTTATAAAATATTGACTTGAATAAAGTATACAGAGACCTGTTCCCTGGTTCCCATCATGAAGGAACTTAGGAGACTCAGTTGTCAAGTGTCAGGCTTAAAGCAAACAAAAGGAAACACTTTTCACAAAGCACATAATTAAACTGTAGAACTCATAGTTACAGGATGTTGGAGATGTCAAAAACTTAGGTGAGTTAAGAAGTACTTAGAAAAATCTTAAGGAAGAAAAAATTCATCCAAGGCTGTTCTATAACACACATCAAAAATATAAAATTTCCCACTTACAAAGCCTTTGAGTTATGGTTTGAAAAAAGTCAGACACAATAGCAGGAAAATTTTACTTTCTGCTTGGTTGTGTTATTCTCTCCCAAAGCTTTATCTATGGGACACTGCCAGAATACTGGTCTACCTAAATCTTTTTATGTGTTCCTATATTTATGCTCATCACTTTGTTTCACAAAGGCTTTTCTTTGATCTTTGAGATGACTTGATAAGATGTAAACTTACTAAAATAAGAGCAATGATTACTCTGCAAACGTTTTTTGATGGAGATACTTGGTGAAGACATCTCCTGCCCAAATTAAATATCTGTCCTAATTCACAGGGAACACCCTTATCATTTGTGACAGTCTCAAGACAGCTTTATTTAACAATCTGTACCAAATAGGGGTCATAGCCTATGCACCCTGTAATCTACTTTTTTCTGCAATCTGCTTCCAAGTGCATCTCCAGGCACTGACTCTGTTTCACAACAAAGTCCTTTGAATCAGTCCAGGAACTTCATCTGGCAAGCTTGAGTTTAAATTAATACAGCTGCTGAGGAATCAGCCCCCAGCTCCTCAAGAACTTCCATGAATACTGCATTCACATGTTTCTGAGCTGACAATGAACAGTTGAGATTTATCAGGAACTTATTAGGCATTTCTGTCTTAAGCACAGTGAATTACCATTTTGGCATTAAAAAATAAAACCATAAAACTCTATGTCTGGCCTTTAAAAAAACAATTTGTATCACCTGGTATTTTTAGGCTTACACTGGTTTCCTGAGAGAGTTCACAGTTGATGAAATTTCCATGTTTCACCAAAAAACACTTTTGATATGAATTTCTAGACATTTTACCAGTAGTAATTTAGCAACAAACATTCTGAAAGAGTATGATTTCTAAGGTTTTTCCCAGATGTTAGACCAGACTTTTATCAGAGTAGCATTACACAATGTGGGCCAATATACAGTTGATGTAGGAATAGTCCACATTATAGAACTACTCTATTGGCAATTAGAGAGGATGTAACTCAGTCATTAGCCTTACAGTTTATGTTAGAATTCTTCCTTTTATATTCAGTCACATGATTAATAAAGCTATTTATAGCCAGATGCTTTGAGGCTTTTTCTTCCCAGAGGGTTATTATAAAATGCCTTGCTTGAGTAACACCCAGAGCTCTTAAACGTGGGATGTCTGAAAGAAGCTGCTATCCCAAGCAGCTCTGTGGGACTGATTAGAAATAAAACTCAGATTGCTCACCTTGTTCGTTCTCTGGTGAATGATTTAAGGAAATTCAGTCTATACTATTGCACTGTGACTCTGACGATTTTGCTTACTTAGCAAAGAGCACATTGCAGCCCTGCTCTGTTATCTATGCTGATCTGAAAGCTATTTCTGGTGCCATTTTAAGTTGCTTTCAGTTGGTAAGATTTTCTGCAATTCACTGGTATTTATTTACACTTTTGAACTCCTTCTTCTTCATAGATATTTTTTCTATCCATTCTAGAAATTGAACATTGTCTACATCAGTCCTTGACTTGGGGCACTGTGGTCCAAAGAGGCATATGGGTTCTCTCCTAATTTGAGGACTCTGCTACTAAGTGGAAGGAAAAAACCAAATAATCCAAACAAGCTCCACAATCCCTTCAGACATATAAATGAGATATGAAGGATTATAAAACAGAGAAAAAAAAGTGTCCACAATTTTAGATACTGAGGACTTTTTGCTGTCAGTCTAGTTCCTGTATTTGATATGCCACCTCAGAAAAAGCCCAGATCTAAAGTGAGTAGAAAGAATGTTGTCTGTAATTTTGAATATTTTACTATCATGACAAATTTTGGCTTGTTCGGTTCATTAACTGTTTCTCTTCCTTCTTTTTCTGCTTTGGTATGCAGCACAATTTTTAGGCTGAAACCTGCAGTGAAGTTATACAAAACCTGAACTATACAAAAGTGAGTCAAGTTCAAGATATCCAGCAAGATTAAGACAGCCAGGCTAGCAAGGAGATGAAAAGTTCACGAGCAGTGAAAAACACAAGCATAAAAATAGCTGTGTTCTTAGCAGAGTGATTATACAGAGCTCATTTGTAGGCTGCAGACAGATGTTCATCTAGCAAAGAACAGTGACAATTGAAGTTATGAGCAACCCTAAGAGCTTCCTCTGGTCTGTTCCTGAGAGCCTGCCAGTTCTGCAGCTTCTGGGCATAACAGTCATATGAGAACCCCATAAGTTCGGTAGTAATAAACAGCTGATGAAGGCAGTCTGGAAAGGGAACTGACTTTGCCTGAAATGGATAAGGCAAAGCTCTCAGATTCCTTTGTCCAGCAGAGAATGGGAATGGCAATGTGGGAATGGCAACTTCCAGCTGGCAGATTATAGGTATGGAGAGCTGAGCACAGTAACATCCTCATTCAGCACGGCTAGATATGGAAGAGACCTTCTCGTGACCCTAGGTAGATTAGATAGTCAAAATTATTTAGATGCTTACCTTTTTTTCACCACCAAGTCACAGAAAAGAGGGGGGAGGAAAGGAGCTGTTTGGATGTATGCCTTTTTCTCCCTTCATGGTATTTAAAGAAAGCTTGAAGATTTTTTTTTCTCTCTTATTTTAAAATGAGAAAGTTCAGTCTCTGCCTGCAGACTAGAAGGAAAAGAATCATTTCACAGAAGTCAGAAATGTGACCAGCAACCAGATAACCTTACTAGTGCAAAATCTAATGTTTAAATATTTTTGATTATTCTACCAAAATTAGGTGAAATTTTCCATATTACCACTAAATGTATGTAAGATTACAAAAAGTCATAAAAGAAAGACGTGCCTGTTTTCACGAATTCTTTGTAAATCACACAGACTTAATCCCTTGTGTTTATCCCAGATCTCCTTCGTTATCCGGTCTCTACAATAAATGCCGAAACATTCTGAGGAAGTCGCTTAACGTCATTTGGCCAGCGCCTGTTATCACATTATAAAACTGAAGTATCTCAGGAAAACACAGCCTCTTTCACAGTAGTACAAGTCGTGCTAGTCCTAAAGTTATTTTATACTTAACCTTCAAGCCACCATGCTCTAGGATATAAACCAATCATCACTGACAGAGATTAACAAGAAATTTCCTCTACGGGCAGAGTATTTCATAAGTGCTCACTGCAGGGTTTCTTGCACTTTCCTCTAAAGCATCTGGTAACGGCCATTGTCAGATGGAATAATAGCATAAGCAAGCTGTTAGTCTGATCTGGAATGGCTTCCCTTGTACGCTAAAGCTTTTGTCCCTGATCTGCTTGTACAGTGTCCCTGCATTCTGAAAGAGGCAATACAGATAACTATACACTTATTGCCAGTTAATTAGCAAAATCTTTTTCTTATCCTTGCATACTTTGGTTGAAATACAAGAACAGCCATTGCAGAGAATCATAACTCATCTTAGATATCATATGCAAATCCCAGGTATTCCTCCAGGCCAGCTTTTGGAAATAGTGTAAATAATGAAACTGAATTTAAGATTCATCTTCCAAGTGTTTCTGGAATTTTTACTGTTCCCAGAAACAAGACATTATGTAAATATTTCTTCCACTGAGAGAATAATAGTAAATAAATAAGATTAACAAGAATTACCTACACACAGTCTCATAAACTTTTGCTTCCCACATGTTGAGTTAAATAAAGTACAAATTCCTTCAGTACAAATGCCTTCATTTCAGATACCTGAATCAAAAATTAATACTCTTTTAAGCAGTTGTCCATACCATTAGTTTCCTTAGAAATGTACTAGTTCCTTGACAGACATGTTACATCAGTATGCAGAAAAAGAGATGATAATTTAAGATCTCATCATGTAAAAGATGCTAAAGATATTTGTGTACCTCTAACAGTCACATTCCTATTCTTTACTGATTTTCATTTAACTGGAAATCCTGAGAAGTACTGTAAAGAAAACTACAATTCAAAAGTAGCCTGTACACCTACATGAATATATACATATACATTAATATCTATGACTGTTTCTGCATGCAGTTTCATATTTCTGTAACTGAAAGAAATAGGCCTACATCACAGAAAATCATATTTGATAACAGATACTAAGCCAAACTGTTTTCTTGCCTGTTACAGTTCATTTCTTTGTTTAATGAGGATTCTTAACATGCATATCAGTTCCTGAAATGCCTATAACAGACTGTAGTAAATATTCCAGCAATACAGTTTTTAAAAACCATGAAAAATTATGAAGATTAATTAATCAGTCACAGTTCAATGAGTTTGTTGTTCTGATTGCATCCAGACACTGAGGGAGTTTTCACAAGACCTGTCTCGGAAAAATAACTTATTTTTGCATTCTTTGTACTTTGAAAAAACAGTGTCTTAGACACTGCTGTGGTAAACACTGTCATCTCTAGAAGAGCTAACAGTGACAAACAATGGAAACTAACGATGATTTTACAATGTGGGTACAAAAATTACTCAGCAGTGGCTACAAGTGAGCTCAGCTGTGTGTTGTGCTCCTTGGCACTCATTTGGTACCAAAGTGTTAATGGAAAACCCATTTTCATAGGAAGAAGTAAAGGACAAAATTCCAACATTTGTTTATTGAGATTCTAAGTCCAGTATCACTGCCTTGCTCAAAATTTGAGCCAAGATTTTTAGCACAGTTTGGGTTGGATTCTTCTTCCAATGACTGATCAGAACCATCAAAGTGGTGTTAAAGCATTGCTTCTTTTTAAGTTGCTTTTTGCATCTTTCCAAATGCATCAAGTTTTGCATGTGTGAAGCATAAAATAAAATTAGCCAGAAAAGGCCAATCCTAAAGCAGATATTGCCACCTTCCTAACATCCAACCGTTATATTAAAAATATTAACCTGATGGAGTTATCCTACAGTGCATCAAAGGACATTATACTAATTTTATTAATTATATTCAGCTTAAATAATTGTCACTGGGGGATTTGTTTTTATAAATGTATTGGTGTGTCATTTATCATAATGAACCTGGCATTTGACTCTCTTTCACTGTAATTTATTAAAATGCATTGGGTTTATGTAATAACCATTCACTCACATTAAAACTATGCATAAAGATATCAGCTTGGAATATCTCAGATTAGAGTTGTATTTCACATGGTATGAATGATACTAAAGACAGTCACACACTATTCAAAGAACTTAGTATTCTTATTATTATTACGAATATTACATATGGAAATGTAAATGTTCACAAGCTAAAGAAAAAGAAAGATAAAAATGGACATCAGCATTTCATTTCATAAGTTAAAAACTTAGTGTAAGTTCTTAAAGTTTATTATTTTAGAACTCCCCACACAATGGATTTTCAAAGTAATTTTCTCTGTTTTGTTCATTGTGTAATTGAGTGATTGTTCTCTTTTCAAGAGGACTATACTTGTATTCACATGAAAAAGGGATTTTTTCCCACCTATAATCAGTGCATTAGCATTTGTAGTTGTTTTTGAAATAAGAAGTAGTTGTTTTTAAATGTAAGGCAGAAAAAATTCTGTTTGTTCTAAAAATGTACTTGGAACTGTTTCAAAACCCCTCAGCTTTGGCCTAAAAACATTGGATGTCAATGGCAAAATTCATTTCTGTCTATAACAGCCCATGGTAAATGTTCTTGAGTCAGGCCACAAAAAAAATTGACTGCCTTTAGAATAAATATTTTTTAAATCAAAAATATGTGAATCTTTTTTGTTTGTGCCTTAAGTCATTTATCAATCTATTTTCCAATTGTTTTCCACCATAGTTCTGAGGTATAGAAAAATTTATTTTAAATGAAAAACTGAGATTTCCAGATATTTGTATATCACGTGGATGTGAGTCACAACAGAAAGACACAATACTATAATTTTCATCCCAAAAAACTACAGAATTGTCGTGTTTGTTTCCCTGGGTGGAGAAGTCAGCCAACACCAAGGTTTCTTGAAGATCCCACCTTGATGGACTATGCTTTAAATGAGATGTTTTGAAAAGTGTCAAACAAAAATGTCTTGAATTCTCCACTGTAAAGAAAAGGTCCACCTACACATGAAGATGGGAGTTCTTAAATATTATCAAACTATCTGCAACACAGCATCCATGGGAAATATTTTGATTAATATTTTCTGTGAATTTCTGGAAATTTATATGTCTTCTTCATATTTCCAAGACTGCTGAAATAACATGGACTAATACCAGTTATTTTGAATAACTACATTCATTTTTGAAAACATCATTTCCAATAAGGCAATACCTGTGTTAGAAAAATGGCAGTATTATGCGTGAGGGAAAGTAGCCTGGCTCAAAAATATATAGACAGATGATACGCAACATCAAAGTTCTCAAAAGTTCCTATGTTTTGCAAAATTAAGGGGAAATTTGGAGCAGGAGTGCCATATTACAGTTACAGAAATAAGCAAAGTTCATGGTAAGCTTTTTCAATTTTGTGTGGGTTCCGTTGTCAGGTTTGAATGGGAATCCTGCCATCTTGTGGTCATGGGTTTCTCTACAGGCTCCATTCGACAAATTAATGCTGAATGTGAATCCACACAGCTTTTGCAAAGACTCGTTAAAAATAAATTTATGCTTTAGAAACTTCCAGATTGTTTGATAAAAGTTAAATATTGCCTATTCATACTAATGCCATTTAGCCCAGTGAAATTTTGCACAGCATGCTGCGTATAATTTTATCTTCCTTGACTGTTTATTCAATACATTTAGATGATATATGGAATTTTTCTCTATTTATTGTTCACTAATGGAAAGTCTTTCTCCATGAGACTTGCCTTGGTTTTATGTATATTTGGCTGTTATATATAATTTGCTATCATGCAAGAAGCAAACTCCCACGCTGGCTTCACTGCGAAAAGAAGATTCTTTTGAGATACAATAAATGATGGTGAGCACAGATTATGAGTTCAAATTGCAGTGATATTTGTAAATCATCCTTCACTGCTGTGATGCAGAACAGCATTAGTTTCTGTTCTACTCTAAGGGAACATCCGCTCATAGATAAGGTTCACGGCATGATGGCTCTCCTGGTATGCTCCATGGCAGTCTTGTGGCAGTTTGCTTAAAATGACCACTTAAAACGTTCTGTGGTAAAACCCAGAATTCAATCACCATTAAAATAAAGGCTTTTGAGCTTGCTCAGCCATACACAGTTCACACATCAAGGTCATTCAAGAGAAGACTCAATTTCTTGAGAACAGCAATTTTCCAACTCCATCTATCCATTCTCCAAAACTCTCCTTTCCACCATCTGTTCCCCAAAACACTCTCACGCAAATGGTAACTGCTTTCCTGACACCCTGAGAATTTCTCAGTCCAGATTTTCTTTTCTGTCTCTTTGTCCACCACTTTCTCAGCAGTTCACTTCTACACTTTTTACAGCTTGCATCTTTCTTCTTGCTATTTATGCCTCCTTTTTGCATTTACTCTCTTTGAATTTCTCCCAGATTCCTAAAATGGAGTGAATAAGTAACTTCAAGTGTGAGGCAGAATAAGGCATGAATTAATGGTTGGCTGAGTTGAACAGGAAATAGACAGAATGGTGAATGAAATAAAACTGCGTACGTGGGCGACTGTTAGCATGAGGAGAAAAGTAAATCGAAAAAGTGGGTGGATGAGGAATGAACAATCGTAGCTAAGCTGAAGAAGAGCAAAGAACAATTAAGGAACACTGTGAGGAAAAAGAACAGAAAAACAAACCTATGCAGAAAGATTTTGATGGAAAACTTGGAAAAAGGAAGAGAGGGAATTCAAAGTAACTGGAATAAAAACTGGACAAAAAGCCACTGAGCCCAAATGAAAAATAACAGCAAAAGGTTTGAACTAGGAAATACTACAGGAACACAAATCATATAAATAGAAGATTAAAACAAAGAAAAAGGAAACTAGAAAATACATTACATGTTCACCCCTTTCCTTGAAATAGCTTTGTTTCAATATTAAAAGGCAGGAAACTGAAGGGAAATGGGGGCTTGATTGGGGAAGGTGATGAGAGAAACCCATACACTCCTTATGTCATAACTGACCTTCTTATACCCCTCCCTCCACATTAGCCTCTCTATCTACCTCCGAATAAAACCTACACCACAGACCAAGTCCATTCTTGGCATGTATCCTCATAATTTCTTTAAAAATCTTATCACTTCATTTTCAGTACTGAATTTTAACCATCCAAACCCCATTTTTTTCAGGAAATTCCTTGGCATTACATCTTTCTCATATATTAGAAAAAATAATCAACTTTCTGTTAGGTAGATGCTGTTCTTGAGTCTTTATTTTCTTGTTGTTTTTCTATTGCTCTTAATGCCATTGTTAGAGGAAGAATTTATCTTGTGCTTTAAATTGGCATGAAAAGAGACTTATAGATTCTATTTCTTTCTTTTCACACCTTTATCTGTGAAAAGAAGCAGCAAACACTAAAAAGCTAGCACTATTTTTTTCTCACTAAATAGTTATGATCTACTGGATAGATTTGGATGCATATCCACGGATTCACATATACATCAAGAAAATCTGGTGACTTTCTCTTCTTTGCTGCCATAGGTTGTGGCCAGTTATCTCTAATAATGGTATCATGATAACAAAGTGGTGTAGACTTCAGAACAGTCTGCGCAATCCTGCCCATTACCTTTGGGTAATTATTCATTATCTGTGTAGCTACTCTGTCATCATTTCTCACACTAGCTATGAATAAGCAAATTTAGACATCTGGACATGCTGCAATTCCTGTATGCCCAGGACAAGGACACAATTTCTAGGATGCTTTAAAAGCAAAATCCCATTTTAAAAAGGCAAAGAATTTAACCAAATTATTATTTCAACTGTTTGTTAAACCAAATACTGAATTAACAAGCTTTGATCTCAGAACTCCTACCCTTCTACAGGTCATGATGGATTTCTTATCAATTTAACATGTGGATAGACAAATTATTCAATGAAAGCTCTGTATTGACAGTGAGTGAAGTGGCAGAAATTTCTACCTCTAAACTAAACTCAAAGAATAAACTGGGAACAGCAAAATTTTGCATATGTGTAAGTGAGGAGCAATAAATAATGCAATGTAGTCATAACATAATATGTGTAAAATTTTACTTACTTTCTCAGTTAGACTACTTAGACCATGGGACTCACTTTGAGAAGTGTATTCTACTGGAGTTTGATGGAATCCATCTGTAAGAGCAGGAAAAGAGCATCTTCAGTCACAGGATTGCCAAGCTGGCAAAGAGGGCTTTAATCCGAAGTTGAAGGACTTGCAGTGGTAGGAATTAGGGTAACATCTTCAAACTGACAGAGGGTAGGTTGAGATTCAATATTATTAGTAAGAAATCCCATTTTTGTCAGCGTGGTGAGATACTGGTACAAGTTACCCTGGGAAGCTGTGGATGCTCCATTCCTGGAAGTGTTCTATGCCAGGCTGATGGGCCTTTGAGCAACCTGGTCTAGTGGAAGGTGTCTCTACACAGGGCAGAGGGGTTGGAACTAGATGCTTTCCAAGATCCCTTTCAACACAAAGCATTCCATGATTCTATGATAAAATCAATTTTCTAAAACTAATATTCATAACACTGCTTCCATAAGGATTATTAGAAATTCCAAGCAACCTAACTCAAGTGTTAGCTTGAATACATATGCAGAGCAATTCAGACTAAATAATTTTTTGTGTCAGATTATTAAAGAATAACATTAGCATTTGTAGCAAAAACAAGCTAAATTATGAATATATGTTCAACTGGGTAAAAATGTTGCTTTTAAATTGTGTCTCATGAGGTCATGCTGTTGAATAACCAACCCTGAACATCTTCTACTTAAGGACATCATGTCAAGCCTATTATCTGCTAAATGTGCCTATTAGAGTAAATGTATTCACTTACATGCTTTAGATGTTGCAGTGGGGTGAAGATTTAAAAATAACAGTAAAGGTACATCAGCCAAATCACTTCAGAAACCTTGGAACATGTTTTGAAAGCAAATAGAGAGCTAGCAGAATCTATGAGCTAAAACATTGAATCTATAACTTGCTTAATATTAAATCAAGCCAGATACATATTCTGGATTAATAATGATTAAGAAAATTAGTTTTTAAAAAATCACCTCTGTACTACAATATTTTTTTTTTTTAAAAGAAGGCTTATCCTTTCTCTCCATTATGAAATATTCATGTGTGTTTAATATCTGTACACTTTGAATCATCTTTGTGGGTAAAAGTGCAACTGGCTATTTATGCAATAGTATCTAATGACAGGACATGTTAGGAAATCTGATTTAATTTAGACTGAATAATCTTGTTCAATGCTGTCTGTTTAATAACAAAAATTGAAGCTAAGCCAGAGGTATTATGTGTAGTTCACTGAAGAGAGACACGCCATTAAAATTAGGAATCAGTCCTTTTCTTGTCTTTGCCAGATTCAATTTAGGATTTTAGGCAAATGACTTTATGTATATGTATATGTATATGTATATGTATATGTATATGTATATGTATATGTATATGTATATGTATATGTATATGTATATGTATATGTATATGTATATGTATATGTATATGTATATGTATATGTATATGTATATGTATATGTATATGTATATGTATATGTATATGTATATGTATATGTATATGTATATGTATATGTATATGTATATGTATATGTATATGTATATGTATATGTATATGTATATGTATATGTATATGTATATGTATATGTATATGTATATGTATATGTATATGTATATGTATATGTATATGTATATGTATATGTATATGTATATGTATATGTATATGTATATGTATATGTATATGTATATGTATATGTATATGTATATGTATATGTATATGTATATGTATATGTATATGTATATGTATATGTATATGTATATGTATATGTATATGTATATGTATATGTATATGTATATGTATATGTATATGTATATGTATATGTATATGTATATGTATATGTATATGTATATGTATATGTATATGTATATGTATATGTATATGTATATGTATATGTATATGTATATGTATATGTATATGTATATGTATATGTATATGTATATGTATATGTATGAGTGCAGATTCAGACTCATATATTTGTGCATACACAAAATGCAAATTAAAATTGCACAAAATGTGAATATTTTAGGATTCTGAACAATCTTTTTAAACCCTTTCAATATAGATCCCAAAGAATTTTTCCCAATTACAATTTCCCAGTTACTATTTCCCAAATGAAATATTTCAAGGAATACAACACATTACTTACCAGCTGAATGCTGAAAGGGCCTCAAAGGGATAAATTTATCCAAATCCCAAATATTTCATTAATCCAGAATACACTTAGGCAACAAGTAAAGAATAGACTGTCTCTGAACTGAAGACAACACAGCTAGATTTCCTTAGAAATGTACCACACAAGGATGAAAGCTTGCACGCTTCTTGTTTTTCATATCAAAGTTATAGATATGAACAACTTTAAGCTCCGGTCATTTTTGGCTACTCTTGTCTCATACACAGTCTGAAAAGTCAGTCTTTTGTTTTCAGTTTAGGAAGCATTGTATCTATGTGTATGTATTTCCAGAAGACACACAGAAACCTTGCTTTGATATCAATATTTCAAAGCACAGTGATTTGTTGTTTATATTTTCAGTAAACAAATACTGACACTGATTTGCATCTGAACAGGAGGAAAGTGAGAAAGTTAACTAAATGTGACTTGCAAGTAGCAAGGTTTTTTTTCTTTTCTCTTTTCTTTTCTTTTCTTTTCTTTTCTTTTCTTTTCTTTTCTTTTCTTTTCTTTTCTTTTCTTTTCTTTTCTTTTCTTTTCTTTTCTTTTCTTTTCTTTTCTTTTCTTCTCTTTTCTTTTCTTTTCTTTTCTTTTCTTTTCTTTTCTTTTCTTTTCTTTTCTTTTCTTTTCTTTTCTTTTCTTATTCCCACTTATATTTTTGTGGCCTTCCCAGGAGTCTATAAATAAAACAGAACAGTGGTTCTGTTTTGGCAAGTGAAAAATCAGATTTCAAGAAGGACTCAAGATCAATAGACTGCTATTTTGTAGATGAAGCCTGGAATATTAGTCTCAGAAGGCCAATATATATCTTTAGATGGAACTCTCAAGTTTTTTTTTCATACTTAAAATATTTATGCATTCACATGATATTGCCAGCTTTAAAAGCATTAATGTCTGTCATATGGATTAGGAACATGTCCGTTATGCTCTTCAGTGGAATAATACAGATGATTTCATGTACCTAGAAAACAAAATTTCATACAAGTATTAACTGCCACAAATATACATGACATCAAAACAGGGTGTAGCATAACATCCATTAAACAAGTGATGCAGAAAGGAGTAGAGAAATAACCATGTTTCAGCCAGTTTTCGTGTCCATTGATAACACAGAATTAGAATCTGCCAATTCCATGTGCTAGGTGCAAACTCCACCTGCCACACAGCACTTCTGCATGAGAGAACTGTTGTCTCCAGAGAGAGCCTTCTTTCCAGGGCACCACAGGTTAAAAAACCTTCTCCATCACAAAAGAGATAAATTTCTCAATCTGTCTAACACTGCCAGAGCACTAGGGCTTCCATGAGATTTAGTCTTAATGCAAAGGTTTCGACTGTGAACTCCTCAGAGCATAGCACTTGGAGAAGGAAGGTGCCATAATACTTTTATATTACTGTACTAGTTGATTTTGCCTCTAAATGTCTTATCATTGGTATGATTTGGTTCATGGCTCCCTCAGTGAAAAGTAAGAGATAAGAGAATTTAAATCTTTACAGGGGCTGCCTAAATCTACTAGAAAATAGATAAAAAATAAAAAGGCATCTATGACTGCCAGGAATCAACAGGTGTTTTAAAGCATACTTAACATCTCAAAATTTCAAGTTGTTGATGGCTATGACAGCATCTCTCTTCCAGCTGCAGTATGTAAGTGAAGGGGTATAAGGCTAAACGGTTTGGAAAGATCACTAATAAGCTAGAAAAACACTCTTTGATCTCCAGAAAATGCGTGCTCACTTCCCATCCAGATCTTTACTTGCTTGAACCTTGTTATTACCACATGGAAGGAGATGATCTTAAGTTAATTTGGGGATCAACCAGAAAATTAAAAATAATGGCAAGCAGTATTTCACTTAGGTACCAACTGTGTTTCATCAGTCGCAGTAAAGATTTCATCCAGGGCTTCTCAGTCCAGCTCTGATACATCAGGTGTGTCATCTGTTGCCACTGGTATGTGAGGCACTGACTCAAGAATGACTGAATGACTGAAATTCTGGACAGGTATCTTTAGGCTTTGTTTTAATTAAAGTGTGTAGGCAATGGAGTGAGTTAACATTCAAGTTCACACTATTACTGGCACTGTAACGTTGCAGCTCTGTGGGCCTTTTTAGCATGTACAAATGGGTCAAACCCTTTTATTGACAGCCTTTTTAAGTATTCAGTGCAAACAAAGGAGATGATTGGCAAAGAACACAAATTATAAGAGGAAGTTTGGATTTTTTGCCATTATGGATGATGTGCAGAGTTATTCTATTATGATGGCACACATTCTAATATGAGAAGCCCCATCCTCACCATCATTCAAAGGCAAGCTAAATGACCAGGGCAAGTGAACTTCAGGGCTTACACAGATCACATGCTGCAAGATGTTAAAATTCACTTTATAACCAGTACTACAAAGCAGAAAAGCAAGGATTATGATGTAATTTGATGCTCACCAAGCTAGAGGCAGACCAAGTCTAAGGACAAAATTATCTCAGATGTACTGTATGACCTTGTGTCGTAGTTTAAGCTCCGCTGGCAACTAAGCCCCACGCAGCCACTAGCACTCTTCAACTTCTGGGATGGGGAAGAGAATCAGAAGGTCACAAATTAGAAAACTCGTGGGCTGAGATACAGACATTTTAACAGGTAAAGCAAAAGCCATGTACAGAAGCAAAGCAAAACAGGGAATTCATTCACCACATTCCATGGATAGGCAGCTGTTCAGACATTTCTAGGAAAGCAGGGCTTCATCAAATATAACAGTGACTTGGGAAGACAAATGCCATCACTCTGAACGTGTCCTCCCCTCTTTGCCCCTCAGGACTATATGCTGAGCATGATGCCATATGATATGGAATATCCCTTGGGGCAGTTGAGGTCAGCTGTCCCAGCTGTGTCCCCTCACAAATCATTGTGCACCCCAGCCTGCTAACAAAAAGCAGAAAAGGCCTTGGCTCTGTGTAAGCACTGCTCAGCTGTAAAAAAATATCTCTGTATTAGCAACACTGTTTTCAGTGCAATTCCAAAACATGGCCTCATGGTAGCTACTATGAAGAAAATAAATGCTACCCCAGCCAAAAAACCCACACCATTTCAAAATCTAACCTAGACATTGTGAAAATAAGTTTCTTTTTCTCATTCTCATGTCAGATGGACCTATAATTCTTTATAGCAAATTCCTTGTTCTTCTATTTCTGCATATTAAATAAACTGAGTAGAAATCTTGTTCATTTTATTCAGTTACTGACCCAGCCTTTTGTCATAAATTCTACTTGCATTATTTATTATAATTAATTGTTACACTTCATTGATTATTGAAAAATTTTAACCAAGGACATGCATAATCCTTGAGATTCATATATCTTGATATTACAAGGATCATAAACCCTAAATTAGGAAACCACGGATAATGCACATAAATTGCTCTCGTGTACTTTAGGAAAATCTTTAATTGTCTCTACCAGAGTGATGGTATATTTCTGATATCTGTCTATCTGCCACTGATGCCCTTGCTCTTAGCATAAATTAAACAGAACTGTTTATTCCCATAGCTGCTATAATTATGAATTAGCCCATGCAAGCAATCATTTCAGCACATTTTTTACTCAAAAATTAGAGAACTCTAGAAGGCTAGGTACAGCAATGACTCTAATCAAGTTCCTACTCTTAAGACAGGAAATTCCTTTCTTTAGTCTTACTTAGCAGAATCATTTGAAGAATACAAAATAAACAAATCTGCTCCATTCATCTATTGCTATACCTTCTCAGTTTCAGCAGAAAACAGAGAAATGGCAGAAAAAAAACCCCAGAAAATGCAGAATTGTTGAGTTGTCAGTTTTTCCGTTTAGCATTTTCAGTCCCAGCCAAGCAGCACTGCTTACACTGTGCAATAAACACAACAGGAGGCACAATGTTGCTGAAACCATTTAAAGCTCTTCTTATTTATGGCTGGGTTTCAGCTGAGCCTTCAGCTCCCTGCCAGCTTCTTTGAGGATTTACATTTGAGAAGTGAGCTGTACCTGCAGAAAACACATAGATTTCAGGGATGAGATAGTGAAGGATGACAGTTTTAAACACAAATTATTTCTGTCAATTCACTTTTAAACTTTCCTATCTAAGATAATACTAGCAAAGCTTTTAAAGTAGGATCTTCTTTGGCTCCGATCCTACTAGGCAGAGTGTTACATTCTTCTTATTTTTTTCAGTGGAAAACAAATTTCTCCCTAGCCTCTGAGTCCATTTCAAAGGATGTGAGGCAGACACCCTAAGGAAAGTGAAGAAATACCTTTCCCAGTACTTCACTAGGTGATAAAGTAGCCAAGAGCCAAACAGGTCAATTTCAAACATTATTACATGTCAGCAGAGCTCTTATTGGAATATTAAGTAGGCATAATGATTTTTAGAAATTTATTTTTACTTAGAAGAAAGTATTTTCGGAAAAAAAAATCATTATAGCTGCCCATTGATTTCATTAAATTTACAAAGCTCAGTTTTCCTATGAAAAGTTAATTGATTCAACAATTTACAAAACTGTCTCCTCATGATCTCTCCTCCAAATTAAATAGCTAATCACACCACTTCCTTCAAATAAATCTGGTTATGGAAGCCTGGCAGTGCCCCTTGCATGTTAGCAAACCAGTGCTTTCTCCTGACAGGACACAGCAGGGGTTTGTTAATAGGTCACCTACAAATGCCCTGCTGCACTCCCCACACAGTTTGTAACCTAAGGAGTATCTCTACTGAACAGGTCCTAATTGATCTCAACTGCTTGGGCTTGGGAAATTCACCAGAACCTGTATCAAATCCTTCTCCTATGTGGGCAGACTCAAGCCTCCATCCCATGGAGCCCCAAGTGGAATAAGATACTTGTGGGGCCCTTTGGCTAACCCAGGTACCAGAGGCAGGGTGGCAGCTTTCTGCCAGAGCTAACTTGGCAGAGGTTGCTCTTTCTTTGATGTGTTAATCCACATACAGGTCAGTATGCTCCTGAAAAACAGGTCTTTTCAACAGTGTAGACAGGAAAAGAGAATAATTCCAGCCAAACGACTTTTTCCCCTATATTTTGATATTTGTTTTCTCTTTGAAAAACATTTATCTGGGCTAAAAGAAAATTATTTTTGCAGTACTGATTTTAATTTGCCATTTTCTCTCTCTCACTTGTATAAACACACTGCTATAAAACACTGTCATCTGACAGCAGAAATCAATAGACTCTTCATATCTTAAAAACCATCAGGTAACACTTCAGTGATTAGGGGATAGATTCTGTTGTGCTGTTGCCATCTGGAACAACTGAACCAAAACCAATGAATTTATATCACTGTAAGATCACAATCCAAACCCCTACCTAAGATATTTTCCTTTTCTTCACAATCCTATAATAAGAAAAAAGAAAAAACTGTTTCAACAACATTGCATGTTTTATTTACAGTTTGTACACCAAAAAAACTTATCTTTTCACAGAGCGAAGGGCTTCAGCAGAGTTCTCACACCTCTTGCTCTTTCAGCACATGCATACATGTGTAAGCATATATATTTCTACACATATGCAGATGCACATAGAATGCACACATAAAGCTCTATGAGCACACACCCACAGATAAACAATCATTCAAATATAAATGTCTGTCATAGAAGACAATGAATATGTAACAAATATATTTTTCTCTTTCCTACCATATTTTTGAATTTTTTTCCTTCTTCTGGAACTCCATGAAAAGTTTAAAATTTTGTCTGTATACAGGACTTTTCTCCCTCACTATATACAGAAAACATACTTTATTTAAGCAAATCCCCTGTTTTCCTAGACTTTCAGATATCTTTTAATAAGCAATTGTCTGAAATGGGATTTCTGGGAAATATCCAATTATTGAATATTAAATGTCTAAATTGTAACTGCAGATTTTTTGGCTTAGACATTCCAAAGAAAAATAAGATTATGAGTCAGAAGGGAGAAGACATGCTGTCTGGTTAGCTAAGCATTGAAGAAATAGAAATTCTATTTCATATTATCAAAGGCACGTCAGTTCTTTAGCCCCTTGAGCGTCTTTTTAGTATCCAACTACCTCATAATTTTTACTTACAGCTTTGCTTATAACTCTTATTCATCACTACTGATTACAAAAAGAAAAAAAAGTCCAACACATTCTGGCAAGTCCTCAAGCTTCCACCATGCTGCCTTCTTTGCCTGGAATAGCTGGCTCTGGAGCGGTTCAAAATAAAGAGAGAAAAGTTTTCAGTCACTTTACTCCAAAAGGGCTTATGTTTGGTCACTCAAATCTAGAACCTCTGTCCCCCAGTCAGGCTCAACTTCCAATATGGATAATAAGGTAAAATGCACTCTGAAAAAGGCACCTGCTTCCCACCCCCCACCGCCCCCCACATGCACACACAGAATCTCAGTTGATCTGCCCAAAAGTCAATGAGTAGAACGTGTGAAATTTAAGGATGTTTCCATGGGGCAGCCATCTGTTTTATGTTTTATTCTTTTCAGAGTACAATTTTGTATTTCAGCTTTATATGCATAGGTTGAGATTTATGACATTTTATATAACTGTGACCCATCATGATGAATATTACAGCTGATGATAGGCTCGTTAAGCACATCTCATTTTAGTCAAACTGCAAGTGGCATTTTGTTTATATGGTTCATTTCACCAACAAATTAGATTCCAAATTGATTGCTTTCTGGAATGACTTTGTTCATCAATTTCTAGACTAGGCAATTACAAAGACTATACTAGTAATTAATAAGCCTCTGTATCAACAATGGTTTTAAACTGCTTGACAGTAGTAGTGAAGTTTACAGGAATTCAGATGTTAATTTTCAGGGCCTATCAGAGCTTCCATAATTTTCTAAACTAATATCTCACAGAGATATCTTTTCATAGTGCAAAATTAAAAGCTAAACACCTTATACTGAGATAATACCTTATTTTCCTCTTAGCCTTATTAGAGACGGGAAAAAATCACATTGCACTTAATTTGTGAGCTATTCAAATAAGAAATTCAGTGTTACTTTTTACAGTAATAAGTGAGAAGAATGACAGGGCCTAGAATTAGGTTTTGATTTTCCAGGGAACTGGAGAATGACATTGGTCGAAAGTCTAGGATTTGTTTGCATATCAAAACCTAACTCAGAAAGAACCAGCTCAAGTGAAATGAGCTTGGGCAGAATCCTGCAGTGAAGTCATCACTCTGCCTCTGATCCCTAAGTGAGCAAAAACACCTCTGAATGTGCCTTGTGGAATACATTAGTGACTTGCCCAAGGCCAGCTACAAACCTCATGGCAGAGTGAGCTCTAACTGGTGTTTCTGTTCTTAGTATGTTAAATAGGGAAAACAACATTTCATATGTTACAAGGTTGATGTGCATCAAGGAAATGGTTGTGAGGCTATCAGACATCATAGCCACAAACTCCATCCAATTTATTTAAAATTCATGTTAAGTCTTCTAATAATAGGTTGTACTGGTCTTGGCTGGGACAGAGTTAATTACCTTCACAGTAACTCCATATAGGGCTATGTTTTGGATTTGATAACAGATGTTTTAGCTGTTCCTGAGCAGCACTCACACAGCATCAAGGCCTTTTCTTCCTCTCACATCACCCCAGCGGCAATGACACTGGGGGTGAACACAAAGTTGTGAGAGGGCACAGCCAAGAGAGTTGACCCCATTGTTCCAAAGGATACTACATACCATATGGTGTCACACTCAGCACATAAAGCTGGAGGGAAAAGGAGGGACATCACGTTCGGAGGGGTGACATTTGTCTTTCAAGTCACTATTACTCATGATGGAGCCCTCCTTTCCTGGGGATGCCTGAACACCTGACTGCCTACAGGAAGTGGTGAGTGAATTCCTTGTTTTGGTTGTTTATGGGAGCAGCTTTTGCTTTATATTTTAAACTGTCCTTATATGAATACCTGAGTTTTCTCATTTTTAACCTTCTAATTCTCTTTCCCATCCCACCAGGGGAGAGTGAGTGAGTGGCTGTGTGAAACTTAACTACCAACCAGGGTTTTTCTCAACACAGGTCAAATCTTGCCTACACCAAAGACCATTTTTTCCACGTCCTTCGCAAAGCTAAAATGTTACCTGATGTGCCTCAAGATCTCAAAAATATCTTCATGGGAGTTTACATATGTAAGACTATTTCCAGCTCCTTCATCTGTGCTAACCAGTATCACCTTTTCAATTGTGGGACCAGGTAGACTGTCTTGCAGAATGTTTCTAGGGGAGGTATTCCACTGCATGGGACATGCCACCTCAGAATGAATTATACCAGGTTCGTGTCCGAATGCCCAGATGATTTCTAAATTAAAATTTTGAAGGGCTATTAACCCAGAACATAAATCAGAGCCTTTGGGATTCAAGATAAAAATTAGGAAGGGAAATGTAACCTTAACTTTCTCACCATTTAACAGAAGAGCACATATGAACCATAAGCATTTGCTAAAAGTTAATGTAAAAAATTCATGTCCTTGCAAGCTCTGAATATTAGGCTGTGGCAGAAACTATTAAGCTGGCTCACAGTATGCATCCCTGAATAACCAAAATGCCAGAGTATGGAGAAGAGCCAGGACCTGATGAAAACAGAAATGTAATTTTAAAAGACTCTAAGGATTGCAAAGGCCTTAGGTGAGCAATGAGGTGAGGGAGTAAACCAGCAATAACTGTAGCCTAACACACACTTTAAAAAGCAATAAAAATAAAGAAGCCAGCAGAAAACGGAAGTCTGAGATGTCACAAAACTACAAAAAGTAAAGACGACTGAAGTGGGCACACTTGTATGTCTGATGCTGTTGAAGTGGTTCAAGTCTGGACATTGAGGACTACATTCTCAGTAACACTGTCAGAGCCTGCTTAAAATGGATGATTTAATATAAACAAATACTATTAAGCTCATCTTATTATGCTCCACTTTCTCTCTGGACTAGAATTTTCCATTTTATTCAACAGAATGGAATGGCACATACACTGGAATTATCTTCTGATTTTTCAGACTCATTCTTGCTAAACTTTGGAGTTTAGCCCACTTTAAATCCAGGCAACTAATATCCAGGCAGCTCAAGCCGCTTTTACAGCTGCTGTTCCAGGAAAAGGAAAGTCATTTTTCTGATCATTGTTCTGACTTCTACAATTCTCATCTTCATTGAGAATGTCAGTCACCATATGCATTAATATAAGTACCTGAGATATCTGCCTAGCATTCAACTTTTGCTTTTTTCCAGGAAACATGTTTTAAATCCTCCCTAAATAACTAATCAAAAGCTAACCAATTGATTTCTCACTAATAACCTCCTTCAAATTTTTTCCAGGTTTGACCTTAGAGTAGATTTGCACTTTATACTAGATATTATCTCTAGGCTAATAAAGTATAATAACTTACATCATCTTTGTCAGCCATAGATATGACCCCCAATGTTTTATGTTTATGTTTGAAACATACTGACCAACACGAGAAACCAAGATTAGTTGCTATCATCATGCAAGAATTGTTACCATTTCTTCAACCTTAACTTAAAAGGACAATTTCTGCTTAAAAACAAAATCCTTTTTCCTCATTAGTAATGGCATTTCAGGTTTATACAAACAAAACCCATGACTATTACAGCAAGTATTACCAAAAGATATATTCCGCTTGGCCTCAATCACTTGGGTCATGTGGAAGACATAAACCAGATTATGAAATAAAATGAGTTCAGTTTTCACTTAGATGAGAATGTATTTCCTACATCAGAAAAGTTTATTTTACATGGTGTATTAGCTGTTTAAATAGACTCAGTACATATACTGTAATGAATCCACATATAATACACTGAGGAATTAAAGGCTCAGAGTAGTGGAATTAAAGGTTCCATTATTTTTCAGGTAATTTATTTTGCATCACTGTATTATAAGATTGAGGACAGATGCTTTGGCCCTTTGCCTCAACTCTGCAGACAGTTCATCTTATTTATGTGAATACTTCCTATAAATCCAACAAGTCCCAAGGGTATAGTTAAACATGAACATAATATTGCGGGAGCAGGGCCCTCGTCTTGATTTGCTATGCTTTTTTTTTTCCTGTTTCTGTCCGTCTCCTTGTTTGTTAATCATCTTTCCAGATGATTGCTCCTGCCATCCCAGACTATCTCTGTGTGGGGTCACATGCACACCTAGCAGGTTACTCCTACCTATTTCTGTCTGATTCCATAATCTTGCTGCTTCAAGGTTCTCTACCTGGAACCCACCTTTCCTGAAAACTGCATTTTGTTTGATTTCTCCTAGTCCTATACAAAATGTAGACAAATATTTTAAGTTGATAATATTTTATTTTAAAAGAGAGATTTCTATGACTACATTAACAAGGATTTCAGCAGATGTTAAACAAAGTGGTATCCTTGTTTACTTCAGCAAGATTTTTCAAAGTCCTTTTAATTACCCTTCAAATTTATTACATAGTCTTTTTTGGTCATCTGGGGAGTCTGGGCAGTATGAAATAAAATAGAAGTGAAAGTTGTATGCTATTTCCAAACCAATTTCCTCATACACATCGTCCATCTCTTCATTTCCATGCTTGATAGGTTTTCTAGCCACTTCTGAGGACAATATTATCACAAACAAGAGGTGGATGCATTGTGCATATTCTGTCTGAGCACTATAAGAATTTATTTGCATCATTTAATTGTTACAAAGACTCAACAAGGTCAGTGTATTTTTATGAAAGCTAAGAAACTGATTTTTCTTTTTTTTTTTTTTTTTCTCCTGGTAGATGGTTTCATAGTGTTTGCAGAGTAGTCCATTGGCAGTGGGAAACTGTCACAGATTTCATTTTTATTGCACTGCATTAGCATCAAAGTCACATACTTTTCACTTAGTAAATGAATAAGAAAGAACTAAATTTGTTTTACCCTTGGCAATGTCTGTAGTATTTCTGGCTAAGTAAATTAGCCTCTGTCTGCCATCTTTCAATGCAATACTAAACTGAGGCCAGGAATATTTAGAGGCATTTAGTTTTCCAAATAGCTCTGCTCATAAACATATTGCAAAAGTCCCTGTGTCCTGGCCAAATTCAAATAAAATTATTTCCTCCTTTTAACTACTTCCAACCATCGATGCTGTTGCCCATGGCTATATTTTGCCCATGATAAAAGCATTTTATCAACAATTTGCATCATTGCTGTTACATCAATTCACAAATACTACACTTAATATTTACTCAGATAAAATTAATAAGCTACTCTCAGGGGAATTACTAGTTAGCAATATGTACTATCCAAACTTATTTGCCCCTAGAAAAGTGTGTAGATACAGAAAGTAAACAATGTTGGCCAATAGGGCTTAGGAAGATGAACATTTTGAATCTACTTGTGCTTTTGGAGCACAAGATCAAAAAGAACTTTAATTCATAGCATAGCCCTGTGACATTCCTGAGTTAAAGCAATGTTGAAGGACAAAGGGAAGCTGATATGTGGGGGAGGTTCTTGCTTTTCCAACAGAGAAGAATCAAGAAAGAAGCAGCTTAGACTTTAGGTTTGTCCTGAAAATTATTGGCAAGCAGCCTCAGATTTGTTTGTGTACCTTCTTTCCAAAAGAGCTTTTTTTTTTTTTTTTTTTTTTAATATAACACTTTAATTGATTATTGATGCATAAAAAGGTGAATGTTTTAGACTACTATCATCCCCAGGAGCTGTCAAACAACTACTCTGGTTGTCAGCTCAGAATTCAGCTTTCATGCTGCTTAAGGTTTTGGATGCTCAGGCTTGCAGATTAAATATTGCCTCAGGGAAATAAAAATTTCCAAAATTACCAGAACCAACCAAACAATAAACTAATCCAAATATTTAAAGTTGAATTGTGATGTTCTTTTTCCTGTGCACTGAAGTAATGATCTGCTTTCCAGAAAAGCTAAAGGGTGTACATGTGTTCTGGACTGGGTACTACTTCTGAACATATTCCGTAACTTTCACAGAAAAGTAAATCAACATTTAAGAGACTATACGGACTCAGGCTATGTTTAGAATTCTAGATCTTTTGATTTATGCCTCTCTTCCAATCTTCAGGCAAAATGATTGTTTCATCTACTTATATCTCAAAGCTGTATTCTCTCTGGTAAAATGTTTAATCTTTATATTTTACTTCAGAAAATCTTTTTTTATTTATCTTGATTAGGAAATTGTAGATTCTATTAAACACATTAAATGTATCTTCAAGACAGATTGGTATCAAATCCCTTAAAATTACAATAATATATCAAAATCTTCCCCAGACTGATATAGCTAGAGAACTTGCAGTTGCATTTAAAGATTCTTTAAGGATGTAAGTCTGCCTTCACAAGATGAGAAACATGGAATATAACAAGTAGATATCAACTCTGTTCAGAAACTAGGTTTGATAGGTACGTAGTATATATGAGCTGGAACACTTCAATAATGAAAACAAAAGCATCAGCATTTTAACAGAAACAAAGCTGATAGATTCCAGAAGTAAATATCCCAGTGGTTTTTTTCATCATGCAACTCTAATATTTCATGAAGGAACAAATTAGTGTTCTTAAGTCATTCCTCCCCAATGAATACTAAATACAAGGCTCAGGATTTATTGATTGCTAACATTCCACAGGGCAAGTATGCTGTTCAGTGTGCCCAGAAGTCTTAGTTTTGATTGATCCAGTCTGGGGAATGTATTGAAGCACACTGTAGGTTTCTCTTTGGCTATGCACTCAACTTTCCTCTTTGTATTTGGAACATAGCCTAAGTGCAGAAAGTACTTGCTTGACAGTCTAGACAGAGCCAATATCAGCACTTTCTGAAAATAAACATAATTCTTTTATTTCCACTCAAATTTGCAAAGCTTTGCAAAGAATTCCCAAGCATATGTACCAGACGGAGATCATGACAACCAGCTTTGATCTTATAGGAACAGGTATATTGGAAGTGTGTGTTAAAGTTAAGAAGTGCTTCTTTTCTTGAAAATCCCAGGGGTATTTATCCTTTGGAATGGGTTACACAGGAAAGTGATAATTTCCTTATCACCTGACAGCCTTTCCTCAATAACATCTTTCCCAAAGATAAGCCTAATATGGCTTGAATTTGATGTTTACTGGGAAAGTTTCTATCATCTGAGTAATGCCAGATTAAGGCAGTGTTAATGCACAAGTCCCTTTGGCTCCAGGTTTACAATGGTATGAAAAATGTCTCCAAGAACTCTGGACACTCAACAGTGTTCCTGGTCAAAATTCCAGTTTCTCTCATTTCCTTTTCTTTCCGTGACACTTAACTCTGCAGAATGCAATCTGCTCCAAGAACTTTGACGGTAGAAGCAGCTAGTAAACATTGTGTTTATTCAGAACCTGAAAGAAATATTAACTGACTGAGGTAGAAATGGTCTTATTGAACACCACACTTAACAGAGCAAGCTGTTGTGATCATTGCTCAAGGCATATGTTGCACCTTCAAAACTCTTCTCTGCTACTTATCTATTTTGAACCTGCACAGGGAAAGAAAAAAAGACTCAGAAAATATCTACACCACAAACTTTTCCTCTCTGCTTTCCATTTGCTGCATTTTAGTTTATTAATATTGTAGTTACCATCATAACTACCATTGTAGCTGAATTGCATCTAGGGGATGTTTATAACGGTGTTGTTATTAATAAGATTATAAACATCATCTCACAGTCCTGTGGTATAAAAAAAAAGTGAATTGAGTTAGAAGATACTTGATTCCTATACTAATAGAGTCTGCTGAATTTCAAATGTATTTCTGATCTTTTCAACCTTTAGTTGTTTTTTTTCCCATTTTCCAAAAGGGGATTGGGTCTTTAATTCAACTTCATTCCCAATATTTATTACCATACACGCCAAAGCTATAAAAAGTGCTTTTCCAATCAATGAAAATTTTGCCTCTTTGGTGAAACATAGTAATATTATCAAATTAGCCTCAGGAATAAAAAACTACACAGAGAAATAGAAGAAAGTAAAATTGTCATGTTAAAAATTTACCACTATGCTGGACCATTCTCTGACAGTGAAAGGCAATGAGCACTGCAGAGGACAACGAATGGGCTCAGTGCTCTCACAAGAGTATTTTTCACTAAATCACACATTATTGTATAGACCCTGGGTTTCATAAAGAAACCTTTTATCCAAACATTTCCTTGGTCCAATGTATTGTAATGTATTTAATCTAACTTATTTGTGGTACATGAGAAATGTGGAACATTAATCATGTTTCCTTTTAGTTTTCTTTGCAGTTATATGAAGCTTGCTTTTACTCTCTCACACACCACAGTAAATCAGAAGTAAATTTACTGAATTAGGTGGAATCTACTGGAACAAGCTTGTATAAGTGAAGAATCAGATTCTTTATACTTTAATTCATTGTTCCTGCTTTCTTTCCTTTCCTGCATCCCATCATTATTTTAGCCCAGAGGTAACTAAGGTCAGTATATTTTGTTTGCAGCCTTGATCGTGGTTACATCTTCTCTATATTTATAGTCAATGAGACAGATCAAAGAACTCTAAATCAGCTGCAGAAATAGCTAAAGCTTGCTTAAACAACAGCTGAAAAACACTTTGCACGCACTGTTTGACCTAACCTCAACTCTGCCCTCATGATGGATGAAGAAATGCAGCTTTCTGGCTGAACAACAAAAGTAGTGGGAAATGCTTACCAGCACAAAATATAATAGTAGATGGCAAAGTTAATTTATGAAGCATCAGACATTTAAAAAAATTCTCTTTCAACCAGAAAACATACATGAAAATTCTGAGCTTGAAAATAAACTTTTTTACCCATAGAAAAGGCAGATGACTACTGAAAATTGCTGTTTCATTTACCTAGAACTACCACAACTCCAGAAATTCTAAAGTACTTGTAGATAATAATGCCTTAAGCTCACTTTCTATCTCAAGAACTGCTCTTATCCACACACATAAGAAAACAAAACAACCATTCTGAGGAAATGTTTCCCTGACATTTTGGACACAGTGAAACCAATACCTGGGGCAAATGGTAAGGTCAGATCACAGCATGTTCACACATTGCATATCAATAAGGTAATTAGCTAGTGCAGGCTGAGCTATGGTTTACTTTGTTTCTTGTCTGTTTTTATCCTGAATTACTATTTAAAGCAATTACTAATATAAAGGGGGAAATCTATTGGCTAGCCTCCATTTCTGATGCATGTGTGAGTTACCCACAACTAAATATTCGATTCGTGTTACGTTCACGTACTTCAGACACTGTCCCCTCATGCACCGTTATGAGTCAAAACATGGAGCCTTTGGAGGGCCTTGAGTCTACTGCAAATGCACAATCAAATTTCCTGGGGAGTATTCTTGGCTCTCAGGAATATTTCTGCAGGGTATGTCTCACAGGATATGCTTAATATCATATATAGACGTTCTTCTCAAACCTTATTAATCCTTCTGCAGAGTATAACAATACAAGGATGAGATGACAGCCTTAATCATGGATTTGCCTTATTTTTGCAGATTGATATTATTTAAGATTTTGAAGAAATATGTGCTTCAGAGTAGAATGTCTATAGTCTGTAAATGAAATCTAGATTTGTAACAAGGGTCTGAGAAGTGCAAGAGCCAAATAAATATTCCCTCCCAAAGAGATGTTCCAGGTGCTCAGATCCAAGTACATTTGCTGTTTAAAACAGTGAGCTGACACTGCTAAATCTACATCATCCAGCAGAAAAATCAAAGACATTCTCCAGTGGTGAAAGCATTTGGCACTTTTCATATGTGTAGTTGAAATTCAGTGATTAAAGCAGGATTATTTTTCCTATATGTTTTATTACACATCTTCAGCATGCAGAAAACTGAGCTGAAAGCATCTCTAGTGTTCTTGGATTCACCATGAGCAGGAACTTCATTATTAGTACTTTTACTGCCAGCAAAATCACACTGTTGGAAATATACCATACGTCTTTGCCTTGGGATCTGGGAAACAAGTTTAGGGAGTTTTCAAATGCAGTACAAAGGACTTAAAGTCTGTTTGCTTAGCATCTGAATATAATCATGTAGTTACACTTCTCATTCAATTTGCAACTTTACCTATAACATTATGAAGAGTACAGTTTCACAGTTTCTGTTTCTTATCTAGTTTACTTGTCTTCTCTGCAATGTTTTATATTCAGAAAGATGCCATCTGATGATAGAATATTAATTGACTTTCTTCTGTAAGAGTGTTTAAGATACACATGAATATGACACAAGACAAAAAAAGAGTAGAAAAAGAAAATGGCTCTAAATGAAAACAAACCTGTCTTAATTTATAAGACAAAGTCTGTAAAAAACACAAAAGTATTAAATCTCACTTTCAGGCCTTGAATTTTATTTCGTTGTGGTAGAGCACCCAAATTTGTTTGATTATAGTTAGCTTGGTTTTATGAATCAGAAAGGAAATGTCAGGAAAGTACAATAAACAAAATATGAAATTTTCTGGGTTTGGGTTTGTTGGTTTTGTTGGCTAGACGGTTTTGGTAGGTTTTTTTTGCAAAGTAAAGCTCTTTCTTCACAGACTCACCTAAACAGAGAATCATGAAACCTTTTTTTTCTGCTCACAATGTCTTAATTCCCTGCCAGATTCTGATATTCAATTTCATCTCTATTTGCATTTGTCCCTTAGCAAAAGCATGCTTATTTTGTGTGGACAATCAGCAAACTTGTAAAGTATGATAGGTCTACATACTCATCCATCAGTAAAAATGCATAAATCACATTACTAAGCAAAATTGTAGGGAAACAAGGCTGAATATTATAAGTCAAGTCCTTGAAACCTACCGCCTTCTTAAAGAGGTAAGATTTTGGTCTTGTTATCATTTCACCATCTAGAATGGGAAGAATTGGCAGGAGACATGGATTCTTTTCTCTTTTTCATCGTCAAACACTGCTATACCACTCTAGGTGTGAAGCCACATTAGTTCTGGCCTGTTTTAGCAGAGAAAATATTTAGGGAAAAATGTCTTTATCATGGTAGACCCTTTATGTTGATCGTACTAATATGTGAGGACACTCAAATCTGCCAAATACCAGAAAACATTTCAATACTTAGTTAAAATCAATAGATTTGAAAATTTCCAATCTGGATCCTGGAAGAGCTTATCAAGTGACTGACAAAAAACTGCCATTGTTTAGAACTTTCAACAAAAGTAGGATTCCATTCTGAAAAGTATCAAGAAACAAAAAAATTATTCTCATTCACTTCACAATGTGGATGCAAACCATGAATGTAACTTTATGGCCTGCTATGTAACAGGACAGACTGAACAAGTAAAATGGTTCTAAAACATTCAGAAATTGTACAGATTGGCACTGCCTCCCTTCTTCTGTCCTGTTCTCCTCCATATACCCATTCATGAGCTAAAGACGGCCTGGTATATACAGAAATTCAAGAAAATTAAGACAGTACATTAAAAGACTTAATTTTCACAATACAGGTCATCATTTATCAGTCTATTCTCAATTTTAAGCACCTGTGTATCATTTAAAACAGAAATATTTCAGCACACAAAATGGAAGATATCTGTATCTGTGCCATAGATTTTCCCCAAAAGGAGCTGCAGTATTCTGCTACCAAAGCATACTTAGGTTCAGCTTTTCCCAGAATACCAAATTCTATATTGTTTTTGTTTCTTTAAGGACCTATACCCGGCTGCATCCAAAGCAGAGAGGCCAGCAGGTTAAGGCAGATGATTTTCTCTCTCTGCTCTGCCTGTTGACACCCCATGTGCAGCGCTCTATCCAGCTCTGGGGTCCCCCACACAGGAAGGACATTGACCTGTTGGAGTGACTTCAGAAGACAGCCATGAAGATGATCAGAGGGATAGAGCAGCTCTCCTATGAGGAAAGGCTGAGAGAATTGATACTGTTCAACCTGGAGACGTGAAGGCCTTTGTGTGGCCTAATTGTGAATTTCCAGTACCTGAAGGGAGCCTTTAAGAAAGATGGGAGAGATTTTATGAGAGCATGTAGTGACAGGAGAGGGGGAAATGGGTTTAAACTGAGAGTAGGTTTAGATTAGATATCAGGAAGAAATTTTTTACTGTGAGGGTGGTAAGGTACTGGAAAAGGTCACCCAGAGAAACTGTGGATGCCCCGTCCCTGGAAGTGTTCAAGATAAGGTTGGATGGGGGTCTGGGCAATCTGGTCTAATGAAAGTTGTCCTTGCCCACAGCATGGAGGTTGGAACTAGATGATCTTTAAGGTCCCTTACAATCCAAGCTCTTACATGGTTCTGATCTTGTCATTCTATGACAGACCTTTTTTTTCTCCTTTCTTAAAGGAGCTATAGATGTTTCGTGAATGAATTCAATAACTGTAAGGAATCACTAAAGAAAAAACAAATCCTTAGTTTTCTCTTGCTGGTATTTTGCAATGTGGTTGAATGTCACATTGCATAAGTATCATATTACCCACAGAGTGCTAAAAGCTATAGAGATATCTTCTATTTTGTGTACCTGAAGACTGCGACGATTTCCTCCCCCCGGTATAGTTGTACAATTTTTCACTCTTTCGTTTGTTAAAATAAATCCATTTATGTGCGAGCTCACTACCTCTTCTATCTCCTACAATAGGATTTAGTTCTACCCTGTCACCCTTGTGACCCTAGGCTTGAATTTTTCAGGTTTCTGACAAAGTATTTTTCATGGCAGATTTTTTGTGGCTGGCTAAATCTTCTGCCAGGAGTCCATCAGAGCATCATGATAAAGGGTATAAACCTATCTGATTTGAAGCATTTTTAAACTTACCTTTACACTCATGGGAAACCAGAAATAATATTTAACATGCAGGGAGTTCACAGGTTTCACCAGTAGTTTGTTCGTAGTTTGTTTTTCAGACATACAGTAAGTACTGCAGTGACGAGGTGCTAAATTGCTAAACAAATAACTTCTAGCACTTTAGTCTGCATATTTGTTTTAAAAGGAAACTGTACACCTTTCCCAAAAGACATACCAGCTGCTTGGTGTCTGACAGCAAGTAAAACAGATTATATGTAAATCCAGAAATGTGCTATTCTGGCTTTAATCCTCTTTTGTTTGTGATATGCAGCTGCAGTTTTAGGCAATATGATGCAAAAAATGGGCCATGCCAGATTTGGTAACAACAATAAAATATTTGAAAAATATTTATGGTAAATTATTCAAATGTTCTTCTACCAGCAAACGTTCAGAATATTAACATATTTCAAATGCTAAATAGTTGCAAGTGCTTAGGATGTAAACCATTCATTAATGGAAGCGACTGAGGTCATCTGAATGTTATTAATTATATGATGGATATAGTGATATGCATCTTCACATGATTATTCTTCACTTATTGGCCATAACCCTGAGTAGGGTTGAGCACTTCCACCTCAGTTTACTGAAAGCTGAAGCACAGCAAGTAAAGATGACTCCAGGAGTTGTTTGCAGAAGCAGAGTCTGTTCTGGTTAAACCACATGTTTTCTCTAGACTTGCCTGTACAAGGACTTATTCAATATTGCTGACTAGAATGTCAGAAATGCTGAAATAAACTCAATTGCAACATTTTTCACAAATTACATTTGAAATACTATGTATTCTCGTGACAAGTAATTTTTACATATGGATCCAGAAAGACAACTTAACTGCTACATATAAAGGTCTGGTTTCTCAGGTCTCCGCCTGTAAAAGAAGCATGGCCAAGACGTGAGCTGCAGGTCAGACCAAGTCCACCCTAAAATGCTGTACACAAGGAAGGTTAATTCCTGCCTTTCTGTCCTGGTATTTGCATCTTTCTTTTAGACTGGGCTAAGTATCTGGGAAACAGTTCCAAAGGAAGCCTCCTAAAGTTTCTCAGTCCTTCTGATGGCCAGCATAGGAGGTTCAACTCCTTCCTGTCATTTATTCCACTAGCTCACAGTACAAAGTAAGCAGCAGTCATTCACCTGCACAGGCAGGGGGAAGAACTGACCCAAATGGGACAGTTGGCATGATGTCTCTGCATTTTAGTCTGTTCATGCTCCTTCCTGAGGTTTAACCACAAGGAAGAAGAATGGATCTTCCATCTCTCTAGAAAAATTTTCTGGGATGGAGGTTCAGTTCTGAGGTGATTGCTAGTTGACGGAGGTCAACAGGTTAAAATGTCACTGGAGTTTTCTCCTTTCACTTTTCCATCTATTTTTGTCTTGTATTATACTTGCTTTCAATACTTGCAACAGGACTGTCAGACTTTTACTGGTTTAAAGGAGGGACTGTGTGTTTCTTTTCATTCCCTTACTCCATTTACTTATTCAATTTTCTCAGAGTTATTACTCAGTTTGGCTGTGAGCTTCTGCTGTTATTTCCTCCTACAGAAACGTGTTGGACTGCAGACTGAAGTGAAATAGGAGAATCCCTCCACCCCAAAAACAAAGCCTCAGAGGCATTATTTTTCAAATTTCAAGATTTTTAAACTGTATTAATAATTTCAATTTCAATTAAATAAATCCACTCTTTGCACATGGTGGTAGCCATAGAGTGAAGAAGGACCCTGAAAGGTTCTGAAATGTTCCTAAAAGACCCCCAAAAGCCATGCAGCCCATCTTCACAAGTGGCTGGGTATCAATTCTGCTAATACACGTGCATGAGCCAGCAGAAGCATTGAGCTCATTTTTGACTGTAAGAGACACTTGACATCTTTAGCATAAATTTGGATGGCTGGCTTACACTGAGCATCCAACTGCTTTGTGCTACTGTCATGTTTATCCCAGTAGATAATGTAAAGGTAGTTCAGGAAACATGAATTGTAGCCACTGTAATGTAGGTATAACTATAAAAGGTAGCATTCTTCATAAAATTCATAATGCTGCAAAAAAAAAAAAAAAAAAAAAAAAAAAAAAAAAAACAAAAAAAAAAAAAAAAAAAAAAAAAAAAACAACACCAAAATACACACTCCTCACTCTATTAGGTAAAATAAGACAGCATTGAAGCATCAGCTTCTCTCTAATGAACTAACAGTGTGTTGATAACATAGCAGTATTAATATAGTCAGTAAGTAAATAAATACTTACATAGTAGGTAAGTAAGTATCATCAATAGCAATTCTCATAACTCCCTGGCAGGATGATTGTATCTTGGAGTGACAATGCAAACACAGAATGGATAAAAATTTAAGGGGTTTTAAGGGTACAATCAAAAAAAACTAATTAAAATACAATAATAATCATAAATCCTACAAGTACATTCAATAGAAAACAAACATGGTATGGCAGAATTTTCCTTCACAACAATGCTATTAAAAGTCTAAGGGTTCACTTCAGTATTCATTAAAACGACGCATAAATATTTATGTGTCAATTAAGGAAAATATTGTATTGAGCTGAAATTTAGCAATTGTAAAGATTAAGAAGATGTTTTGCTTGAGTCTGTTTGCTTTTCAGACAAGAAGAATCCAGAGAGGGATGGAAGCGACATTTCCTGAGCTATATGCCACAGAAGAGAATCCGGCAGACAAATGTAGAAACCAAATATTAAAGTTCTCCCACGGATGAAAGAATGGGAAAAAGAGCAGAACTGTATTAGCATCTTTTGGGGCAGTCAGGGGAAGGGCAGAGCAGCAGGAGAAATATTCTTTGTGTTGGTTTCCTTCAGAGCTGATTTTCAGACACAGGACTGGTGAGATTTGATCTTGTGGAGCTGTGACACTCAGTATGAGTATAATGATGTGTTTCATAATATTAGCAGTATAATGAACAAAATGTAGTAAAGTTTAAATGACAAATCAAAATCCATAAGCCAAAAAGCACACAATATAGTGGAATACTAAAGAAAATAGTCCTTAATGGGATAGGAAAATATAATATGATGAAAAAAGGGCGGCAGAGAGAAGAACTATACCTGACACATGACCAGGGGCATATAAATAATTCCTTGATATAATACTTTTGCATCTTCCTACTTCCTAAGGATTTATTGTGAAATTTATGACTTGCTTTTTTTAAGTAACTCTTTTATGTATGTCGAAATTTCAACTCACTGTCCCTATTTGGGAAGAAAACAAAGTTTTAGAATACTTTAGAACCTAACAACCATTCACAAATTTAAAATGAATTACATGAAATCCAATCTTAGTCTGATTAGTGAAGATGGTAAACTGTAACTATGAAACAGCAATTAATGAATCATTCTGGACTGTAAAAGTGTTTGTACAGCCCAACCCCACAGTCTAGGTAAAGGTCTACTGATGGCAACTGTGTATGAAGCAAATTGGAAAGATACATTGTAATTGAATCAATGCCTTGTACTAATTCTGAATGACAAAAACGGCAATGGAGCAATGGATTGTGGGGGGTTTTGTCTTGCACTTCTATTATGAGTTTGACTAAAAACTCTTGGGTATATCCGGAAATATTGAAATAACTTCCAGTTTTATTTCAGGAGGAAAATCTCCAGAGAAAGTGTCACACATAGTCAGAAAATATAGCAGAGGAGGATACTTACATTTTGTTCTCACATTGAGGACACCTGATGCAAGCCAACCTATACTGACTTTTTAAGAAGCTGCCAACACATGATATAACCCCAGAGAAATCCAGTGCAAATTTCTTATTACTTGCTGCTTGGCCATTTGTTTTGGAAACACATGGGTTTCTCCCTTGTATGCAGCTGTTGTGGGGCAGGCACTCTGCTCCTAAGTTTTGCCTTGAGTCTTGGTATGAAATAAGGTATTCAAAGAATAATTAATATTTGTTAAGTACTCCAAAATGTTTTGTAGGAAAGTTGGGAAGACCCCTGAAATACAGAAGACAAGATTGTCGTGGAGCAAATTTTGGCAGTAATGATGACATCATTTACTTTTTCTGAATTGGAGTACTTAATGAAAAACTTCCAACGAAATTCAGGCAACACTTCATGATGCCTTCAAAACTACCTTCATGGTCCAGTTGAGAAAAATAATGATTATCTGACCAGAAAGACAGGCCATGCACAAACGAGCTATGAAAGCTGGAAACTGAATCTGATACAGATGTAGTACCTGAGTTGCCGCAGCATAGCTGAGCATAGAGTGAAGCTGTATTCTATGCTTTAGGTAGTCATGCGAGGAGCAAGGAGTTGGACTCCATGATTCTTATGGGTCCCTTCCAACTTGAAGTGTTCTATGAGTTTGCAATCATCAAAAGCTTCACAAGTTCCCAAATATTAATCAAAGAAGATCATTTTGAAGTTTGATGGATATTTTCATTTAGCTTAGTTTTATTTCATATAATAGATTAGGTCGTCCCAAAAAGAAATGTCTAATTTTCTCTCAGCAAAGACAGAGTCGAAAAGGAGTCCCTGGGCCCACAGGCAGTAGGTGTGGATAGAGGTCTCACATACAGGTAGTAGAGCTATAAGGACCATTAATACCCTCAGGGTATTCACAATAGCTATATCTTATTCAGACTCACAGTATCAATTTCACTGTAGAAATTAATTTAAAAAACAAAACAAAACAAAAAAACAGAAAGAAGAGAAGGAGTGATCCACTCAATGCTATCAGTGCTGTACAGAGTCACACAAGGTTTGTGAAACCCTGACAGATCCGGATTCAGGTGACCACAACTAAGCAGTTGCTCAGCTGGTTTATATGTCCAAAATGTTTGTACAAACCTTTAATGAACTTTGCTTTTTCTGTTACAGAACATCCGCTAACATTTTACAGGCACTGTTTATAGAGTTATTTAAAGGTCAAGTGTGCTTCTTCTGAAATGCATTGTGTCCTCATGTGATGTTGATCAGAGTATATTAACCCATTCATTTTGGCTACTTTCCTTTGTATGACTGCAAGGGGCATAAGAGTACTGAAGGAGATATTTTCTTGAGTTCTCTCAGAGTGAAGATTCTTTTAGAAGGTACATTGGATGGAAAATTCCTGGAGGAAAAACCTGTGCAAGATTCCACCTCTGTTAGATTCCAGCAGGCAGCAATCTAGTACTATATTACCTTCAGCAATTTCCTTAGTTCCTGGGAACTGGCTCATTATTTTACATTTTGGCACACAAATACAGACTGGAATATTTCTTTGAGATAACTCTTGCACCAGAGTAGTTGGCTAGTCTCTGTGTTCCTGGCAGAGGTCTAAACACTGTAGCAATTCCCTGAAGTACTGAAATACCCATTTAAATGTGACTTTAGGTATTAGCTCACATAAGCAGGGTAACCCAGTTTACAAGGCCCAATATATCTCTCTCAAATCAGAAATTTGTTATGACATCATCCAGGTACTCTGACCCACTTCCTTGCCCAGCAAGCCAACTGAAAATGTCATTAGCAAATCAAGCTTGAACCTTACTTCAAAACTTGAAGCTATTTCATGACAGGATTTGATTAGAAGGTAAATGAAATTGCTCAAAATATCTTTTTCTTAAACTTCACATTAAGTGAATCTACACATTTCATGACCACTGATGCTAGACAGTATTCACAAAAGATTTTCAGAATTTTTTTTCTAGGTATTTTACAGCCAAAATCTAAAACTGCTTAGGGAATTAATCCTGTCAAATCCGAAGTACTGACCCATTCTCTAATACAGCATGAATAACAATTTATTGTAGACCTGATCTAGATACAAACAAAATCTTATCAGGACAACTCCAGTTTGTATTTCAACAACATTAATGGATGGTCTGTTGAGTATTGACAAAATGAAATCAGAAAGAATCATGCTTTTTAGAAAAATAAACAAATTAAGAGCACAGTAAAAACATGTGATAGCTGGGAATTTCTTTGCTGCTTACTCATAACATAGAATATGAAAAGAGATACAAGGAATATGACAGAAATATTGGTGAAGCACAAGTTACATTTACAAACAGTCAGAGATAAAGGAATTTCTTGGTTGGTTTCCATTTTTTATGAATATAAAGTGGAATAACCATATGGATCTTCATATAGTAGATGTACACTAGCAGGCAAATTCATCCATTTTCCAGTTTTATAGAAGAAAGGAAGCAAAATCATAATGAGTTATTACTTCTTGGCTAAGATTTCAAGCCTCTTTTATGGGAAAAATTTATATGCCAGAAATTTCTAGTATAACTTCGGTCTTTATTCTGGGCCAGAGGATTTTCCCTTAGATAAAGTCAATGCAGAATAGATTGGTAAAGGGTCAAAATCAAGACATGGAAGGCACTGAATGCACTTCAATAGCTTCCACCAGTACCTTTCCCCAGCTATTTTGAAATGAAAGATTTTCAACCCTGTGAAACAATAATAGGCTACAACATCAGAATACTGTCATCAGAGAAGACACCAGGAGCTTGGTTACTGCAGACCCTGAAATGGTGCCTAGCCTGAGGAAATAGTCTAAAGAGAAGGCAAATGCCTCCCACATAAAAGTATGCCCAGTTTAAAATTGAAATATCTGGCATTTCAATAAGCTGACTAATGTCGTAACTGCAGAAAACCCCCAAACATACAGCACACACCAGCAGACATGAACAGCAGGTAGCAAAACTTGCAGCTGTTTGAAAAATTCTATCCATGGCAAGGAACCAGGATCTCCATTACTATAAGAGTTGCAACAAAGCTAGTGTATATTAAAATCAAATCAAGCTAGCACAACTATTGTAAGACCAAATACTGATTTCCGTGGTGTTTAGGCATAATTCTTAGGACATCTTTTCCACTCCTACTGCATTTTTCCATTATGATGAGATCTCCTCAGCTGCTGTTTTAATGGGGTTAATGTTAAGCTTCCTTTCATCACTTATCTATAATTAGGATGGCTGTTATTCTATGGTTTCTGTACAGCCATATGGTTATCTAATGCTAACAAGACCTGCAGTGCTTCAGTTTCTGTATATTGCTTCCTGTCTGGCTTCTGGTTTCCTCATTTTCTGCAGCATTTCTTGGGCTGTCTATAAAAGGAAGGAAAAGGAAATCAAAGTCTGTGTTTATTGTGCTTCCTGGAGATTAATATTCCCCTATGAATAGGTTTGAAAATATTTCAGCCATGCTTGTCTTGTTTTTTCTGCGAAATATACCCTGAGAGCTACAAGGAAAACTGCCCAATCTTGCTTCTGTGTATTTGTCAAAACACTACTTGTTTTATTTTACTGAGTTGCACCAAGGGAGTACCAGTTACCATTCCTCAGCTGATCCTGCCTCCACAACAACAGGATTTTTCTTCTTTTTTTATGCCACATTTTTTCTGTTCTTATTCCAGTAGTACCCAGAAGAAACTGATCATCAGAAATGTGCTAAAAGAAAAGATACTTCCTAATCTAAAATGGACAAGACAAATGTGAGATAAGAAAGGAGATACAGACTGGTCCAGGAGGTGACAGGGCCTGTTGTGATAATTCAGTGTCTAGAAATACAGTGGTTTGACTTTTAGAGATGAGAAACTCACCGCACATTTTGACATTCTGTTCTCTGCCAAGATTGGCAAGGCTTTGCACAGGGACAACAGTTTCATACAGGGTTTTCTTCCCCCCAAAAGAGCACAACTGCAGACATTTTATTACAAATTCTCTGCTTCTCAGAAAAAGTTTTTCTCATTTTGGTCTAAAATTCAGTTTTACTTCCTGTTTCCTTTGGGTCCAGTTTTTATTGTTTCAGTGCAGCTGTTCCAGTGCCAATGTCAACATAAAGACAGGAGCATTTCCAGTTTATGACAGGTCTGACAGTCACGTTTCCAGTGCCTCTCGCTAGAAGCTAGGCCAGTGGGCCAGCCCAGATGTTTTTGCAATGAAAGCATTGACTGAAGAAAGAAAACAGACATCTTGGACATTAACAGGAGCCTGGAAAGCAATCACCTCACATGAGGAATAACCCAGAAAATGACACCATTACAGAACATGGTGATTCATGGTATCTCAGAGGAGGAAGAACTGGCATTAACCATGTAGGAGGTTAAATCATTCTGAATTTGGTAGCCACCTAAAATTGCACAATGAAGCTGAAGATTGGGTGAAATATTAAAGCAGAAAGGGAAACAGGATAGCCTTAAGTAGAAATTAGGACAGCCAGAAAACCTATTGTAACACATTAGACAGGATGCATAGTTACATAAGTAGCCATCAGTATTCCAATATAGATTTCATCAAGATTTCTTTTCACTGATTACAACAAATAAGCTTTTGAAAAAATAAAAATACAGGAAAGCATAAAATCAAATTCTGATTGCCAGCTTTTTTGCTGATTCTTTATATGTTCAGAGAATTTTCAAAGGAGAGTAGCAGAATTTTGTTCCCACTGAATTTCAGTGAACTATTACTTTGTATAATCTCTTTCCAAAAAATCCCCCTTATGGAAGAGAAAAACTCAGTATTTTTGTTCCTCCTGTCCATATTTCTTGTATTTTTAGGGAGATTGAATAGAATACACATAGAAGTACAATGATTGTGCTCTACAGGACAGAGCTTCACTCCATCACCATCCCTCAAATGGATTGAGTTAAATCTCAATTTTAGGTACTTCACCCTACCTCCGACCCCACAGTACAGTAACAGCTGTAACATTTATCCTTGCAAGCAGAGCTGTCCTTCCATTTTACAGTGGGGGATTCAGACACAGAGGGATTAAGGTACATACCTTCAGCACAGGCTGAGATGTCTGGCTGTTGGCACTGCATTCTCTGAGTATTTAAAATTTAACCAAGGCCATACAGGACATCTTCAAGGGCAGAAAGGAACTGAACTTGAACTTCTGAAGTAGGGGCTGGAATCCTTAACTTTCATCCATCTTGCTTCTTAAGACCGGACTTTAGGCTCAGAAATTTTAACAGTATTAAGAGCTGTTAAGCAGAGTAGCACCTAATCCTCCATCTCACAAAAGGGACTTTCTCTACAAGACCACAGTAGACTGTGTGTGAGATTTTTTTTGTCACTGGAAAATACTGGGAGAGGTATATTTTATCTCGTCTTATTTCATTTTATGGAGACAAAATTAGATTGTCTAGCATGTAGATTTGTCTACATTATAGATTGTCCAGCAGAAACTTATTTTTAACACGGAATTTAAAAAAAAAAATTGTAAAAATTAGTGTTTCCACATTAAAACACAGTATGTCAAAATTAGATACCATTCTGTAGTCAAGCCAAATATATTACCTCTTTATAAAAATGTGGTTATTGAGACTATCATGGTTGTTGATAACAAAAACAAAGAACAGTAAGTAATTCCAAACTTGAAAAAATTAACAAACAAGAATATAAGTGAGGCTGTTTAACAGTAAGCTGACAAATGTACATCTCAACAACATTTACACTGTGAAAAAATAAGAAAATTTCACAGTTTGAGTGGTCGTCTGATCTCTAATCAGCCTGCTACTTGTGTAGTAGATCCTTTCACTGGAGATTAGATGTAATTTATAGCATTGATGCCACTAATTTGCCCTTGCTTTGATTTGAAGAGAGTATGTTTTACTTCTTCTAAAAAGTGATTAAATATCCTGCAGATTATTGAGCGCCATCTACTGTTTCATTACCTCTTCATACACTAACTGTGTTTTGGAGCTGCCCAGTCGAATTAAAATTGTATTCAGTAACTAAAGCAGAAATTCAGACTTTGGGCTTTATTTAAAAATTTCATTGTATTGTACCCAAAATACAGTGCTCTCTTTTTTCAGCTATAGAATAAATTTGAAAACAAAGCCACTAATTGAAGATAAAAACAGTTAAAGCTTAAAGTTAGCATTAGAGTCAGTCTTTTCTTTAGCTCAAATATTTTAGTACAGATATATAGGTCCTTAATTCTTTTCACATCACTAAATAAATGGAACTATTTGGTCCTGGCTATACTTGGGGGGGAAAAAAAAGGAGAAAGAAAAAGAGAAAACCAGAAAACTAACCCACCAGATCTTAAGCTAATGATGGTTGTATTATAACAATTATGAATATCCAGGGATTTTTTTTTTAAAGAAACAACAGCTTAAATAATTAAGCATATTGCTACATCACATTTAGTTCAGATAGGCTTCTACCTTCCTGAATAACTTATTTACAAGTAATTTTTCTTCACGTTGTAGTGAATTTGCATAAAAAAAAAGAGATCAAATGAATGGCAAGACTAAAGACCTATATGGATCAATTGTTCATGGTGTCTTGCACCAGTAGTTTCCCTTTTTTCTTTCATGCTTGCAAATTGTTCATAGAGTTGCTGTGTCTACTCATGAAGCATGGAGGAACACAAGCGATAAAAAAAAACCCAGACTAAGACAAAACAAAAGAAATTCCAGTAGGCTTACTGGATATTCAAGCTTTCATTTGCCTGCCTATTCGAGAAGTTCAATATCACTTTGATGATCTACATGGCCAGAAAACAGTATGCTGTGGGCATCATTCACAGTTTTGCAGTCTTTAGCTTACCAGTGAAATTTAAAGATTTTTTTTTTTTTTTTCATGAAAGTGATACCATATTCTAGAAATATCACATGTTTTTGCTGCTTCACTGCTTTCCATCTCCCAGTTCAGGTCTGGTTTCAGGTCTTGTATTAAAGTTGAGACAGTTACTCACAGCTAATAGTCTTACCTCTGAAGTTAGTAAAGAGAAGTGAGTGCTTCTAAAAGACATTCTGTCTCATACTAAGAAAGGTGCTAAAGATACACCAACTTTTGTGCAAAGATGTTTTGTATTGAGTAAATTCACAAGCACTATAGTCAAATACCTTTGAGTATATTTAAGAGCATAGGTGGGGCAATTCTCCTTTGAACAGGCTGACAACAAGAAGGCCTATTGTGTTAAGCTCTAGTGGTCTATCACTTGGAGCCAAAAGGGTGAGGAGCAGCAATAGATATGACAGAACATCAAGCTCCCATGCTGAGTTGTAAAGATGAACATGGGTCTTGGAAATGGTGAAGTGCATCATCAGAGCAGTTCTCTCAGGCTCCCATGGAGAGCTCCTCGAAACGGTGTCAGCCTCTCACTGTTCCAGACTTCAGCTATTCTGAGACATCTTTGTGTTTAAATGGCACTGTATTGCAAACTGCGGCCAGCTTCAGATAAATACACTAATGCCAAGAGGACTCAGGAGGAGACTGAAGGGAAAGACTTTGAAATATTTTTGTGAAGGAAAACTGATGTCTGATCCCTCAGTTCTTTCCATACATCGTCACAGAGAAAGATTTCAGTAGCAGCTTTGCAGGGGAGAGTCTGCATACACCAGTGCTGTGCAACGGAGGACAGTGTGGGTATGGTCAGCACTGCAAAGGCCACACAAATGATACAGAAGGGCAGTGTGGCAGGGCTGAGAGCCAGTCTGACAGCTCAAAGTCACACAAACAGGCTCATGTTTGTGCAGTGTTGCAGGTTAACAGCACTACTTAACAACAGGTGTTAGGGTGCTGGCTTGCATCACCCTGGTCCATTCGCTGCACACCACTGCCATTCCCCTTTGCAGTCTCATAGCACCCCACTCGGTCCCTCACTTTTGAGAAAGGATGGGAACTGCAGAGATTAACCAGATTGTCATGTTCTGAGCAGGGAAATAGCAAAATTTGTCTTACCCTGTAATCTCTAACAGTTCATTTAAAGGCATAAAACAATTGCCAATGTTCAGAGCTTTCAACTGTGACTCTGAATTTGGACTTCAAGTTGGGTAACTTTTCAATTATTACTTTGCATGAATACAAGCTTTATGTATGAAACAGAAAGCACACTGCAGTATTACCATCCCCTTAAGCCTAAAATGTTCATGAGTCAGACCTCCCATGAGCAATGACTAATCTAGAAACCAGTGCTTTTTTTCTTTTATATGTATAAGTAATTTGGTGTTTTCATCTACCTTATGAATTATCAGGAGATCAGTCAGGACACATGTTTCTACCTTTGGTTTTTGCACTGGGCAGAAAATTCCCAAAGGGATTCTGTGCTGGCTGAGATCCCAGACAGCTGGGACCTGAGAGGCTCCAAAGATTCAGTAAGGGTAATTTGAACGTCTGTGCTGACCTCCTGATCTTTCAGTTCTGCCTAGCCAGGTGGCTTGGATGTGGACAGGCAAGAGGGGTCCTTAACAGCTTGGAGCTATTTTGACTCCGTGGCATCATGAGACACAGTGGCGCATACTGGCCAGTAATTGCCCAGGATGTGAAATGCAAGACTAACTGGGGCGCAGGAGGAAGGCCACTACAGCTTCTGAACTGTACAAGAACAGAGTCTAGGCAGTTGCCAAGTGAAGACTGAGCCACAGTGGGACCTGAAGAACTATTTCAAATTCCAAAATCCCACTGGAGATAATCTGAAAACCAGCCTGCTGATTTCCTGGGGAAGCCTATTTTGTAAGAAGCATCAAGCTCACTACTACCACCAGGTGAAATTGTGACAAAGTTTAAGACACTGCAGATAATAGATTCCCCTAGAACACCACAAAAAGCAGAACTTTTTTTTTTTTTTTTTTTGGTGAGAGAAATTTAAGATATCAGAAAATCCTCCTCCTACGATTTGAGATGTCTTGATAAAAGAAACAAATGACCTGATCTCATTCACAGCAACACATATTTATCAGATAGGAGTGATCATTTCAAAGACAAGACTGTATCAAAGAGAAGATATCTGCCTTCCTCCATATATCTGGGTGGAGAGTAAAAGTTGTTCCAATACTACTGGGCAACCCTCACTCTTCAGGTTTATGTTGAATGTTGAATTACTTACAATGCACATTACTGCCACTAACAATGCCAGCACAGTCAAATAGATAGCTAGTGATAAATATATAATTTTAATTGGTGGACAAACTTAGTTTAGAATGAGAATGCTTTTTCCTGCTTAAACTCCTGGAAACACTGTAAGAGGAAACGAACGCAATACTTTATATTGATAGAGAGCCCAACTACTTCACTAAGGACCAAATCTCCTTTTAGGTGAAGATTCAGTCCTAGGGATGGTCCAAACAATACAGAAAAAGTTCTACTCATATACATAAACTCTACTCATATACTCAAATAGAGACACCTGGGTAAAAAAATACCCCCACTTTATTATGAAAACTGTGCCTGAAAGGCACAGGGAAGGGGTTCAAAGAGGAAGTGCTCTCTAAATCCTGCCTAGATGCTTCATTGTTTCACTAAATGCAGAGTTAAAGCCTTATTATAATAAAGTATAGTCAGAGAGAGTGTTCACACTAATGGCGGTACAAGTTTGAGGGGACAACCAGAGTTTAAATTTTTTCAGGAAACAGTTTATCCAAAATGCCAAATATTTTTTGCAGCAATGCTTGGCTTTGTCATCAGTCAACTTTAATAATGTAAAAAATTTAAACTAAAACATCAGACTTTAAGATACTCAGAATTTGAATGCTCTGCTCTGAAGTTCCTTAGATTTATGATCTTAGTCAAAGATGAAGCCAAATGTACTGTAATATATTTCACTGTGAATTGTATTCTCAATTCTCAGTAACTTTTTCAATCTAAGCATCTTCCCTTTCCTTTCTCCCATATTCTGCCTGAAAGCTTATGGAAATAAAACATTTGAAAGATCAGGGGTCATCTTCTTCCATGTCTTCTATGTGAAGTGCACATACCCACACAATTTCAATAGTAGGGCTGTTATTTAAATAAATCTTTCTTCAGAAGTTAAAGATAAATGGATATGAAAGTAAATAATGTTTACTGACACAAACCTGAACAATGGACTAAGGAAATAACCTTGAAAGCATAAACAGACATAGGAAAAATTTGTTATGGTGAGCACTTTTTCCTGGTGACAAGCTTTTATTCCAGTTAGGTTCTTCATATATTTTCTGTGATTTCTATTATGACTTTCTCCCCCAGTTCATGCTCTGTTTTGTGTTCTCTTTGATTTGCATCCTTTCCACTGTGACAAAAGATCTTTGACATTACTGTATTGTTTTGCAGCTAATATTTTAATCCATGGTGCCTTTATTTGCATCAGTTTAATCAAGAATGACAATGAAACAGCAGGAGATTTAAGACATTTCTTTAAAAGTAATTGGCACACAGAGAATCTCCCTGTTATGAAACCAACTTCCTGACTAGGAAAAAGCAATTGGTTTCTTATTTTTTTTTCCTATCAGAATTCTTTTTCCTATACAAGGCAGTGTTTCTTCCACACAGATTTCAATTCCAGTACATTCCTGGTGGAGCTATCCAACTTCTACATGGCAGGAACTGACAAAGCATTAAGGAAACATTTGTAAAATGCTATATCTACAATGCAAAATGTTTCCACCACCAGAATGAATTGTCTTAATTGCTACTGAGTTTTAGTTGTTGAAACTGTGGCTTTTGACAAGACAATAAATATTCTTGGCAGTATTGTTCCATGTGCTGACACACAGAAATACCCAAAGTATTGAAGTATGTCCCAGTATTTGAGCTGCATGTGGAAACAACATCCGTTAACATTCTAAATAGTAGGGTTTACTGCTGTTTAAACACGACCCTTACAAATTAGTTGGTTAAAAATATAGTGACTACTATAAACTGCCTAAAAATGTTGTGTATTTTATGTACATGCACATACAAAAGCACACACAAAATAATATAATATACTCAAGATATCATTAGCCATGAATAATTCATGTGCACTTTCACAAAATTTAGGCCTAGTTGTTAAACATAATAAATAAGTTACACAAAGTTATCTGCAAAGCAATCAACAGTATGCCTGTCAACTTGGCACTTTCCTCCCCAGCACCCATCCCACCACACCAGATGGAAGCTGGGCAGCCTGGAGGCTGTGACCTGGCCCTCGGACAAGGCCATGGCAATGGCACATGGATTCAGCAGGGCTTGTGGGCAGGCAGGGCTGAGGGGGACTGGAGACCAACACTCTTAACAGTGGCACCGGGGCAGGGACTGTCAGACTCAGGGGGCTGAAATGGGATCCTGGGCCATGGGCACACTGTGGAAAGTTCTGGCCAGGGATTGCAGAGAAATGCTAAAACCAGCACACACCCAAACATAGCTACAAAAATATGTCAGTTTTTGAAATGTGGGACAACAGGCAAAACCATGAACTGCGTCAGTATTTTGAAACATGCTAAACTAAAGCTTTCTGAAAAAACACCTTACTTTCCCTCTCAGCCACAGTACACCTCTGGAGAGCCATACCTCACCTCAGCAGGGTCACACGAGAGTGTAGCGGTGGCAAGCCATGCATGACTGAGTGATTAAATTCCAGGTGCTGTTGTTTAGCAGGCTGACACCAGAAACCATTTCTCAGAGGTTACAATTGTTCAAAAGTTATAAATAGATTTACATTTATGATGAAACAATACACTGCAAGGAGAAAACACCTACTCCTTGACTGGAACTTGACTGAATGATACCAGTTGCTCCTCAGTTAAAATCTGTGTGTCTGGCTGTAAATATTGAGGAGTGCAAAATGTAGTGTCTCAGTTTATTTGCAATTCATGTTTTATGTTTTGTTTAAAAATGGCACACTAGGACAGCAAGAAAGAAGTTACTCTGATCACTTTGATGCCTTAAGAACTTTTAGCTTCTATTCTTCCTGTATCAGTAGGTTTGGTGTGTAGTTCTATGCTTCATATGAAACGCTAAAACCTCTGTTCCCAGCACCTTTAGCCAAAACACTCCCTCTGAATGGAAATCCAGGGACACATTCGTTGCCTTAGAGCCAAATATGTAAACAACTGTGAACTGGGGAGAGCAGGCTTGGGGTGGTTGACATCATCACCTAAGGGCGTGATTGGAGAATTAAGGCCCAATATGCTAACAACACAGAACTTCTAAAAGGTGAAGAGCTCACGACCCGGTGCCCATTTTTGGGTGTAGCCTCACAAGGGGACTTCGTTTGCCCTGAAAGTACTTTAAAGGCCTTTAATACATTTGTCCACTTTTTATTCTTCTAACTTTGTCTTGGCCTCTGTTTCAGGTAACTGTTTTAGGCACCAACTTCATCACAAGCCAGGCAGACCCTCAAGAGGAGTCTAGCCCCACAAACTACTAAACATGCTAAAGGTGAGAGAAACTTCTCTGTTGGCAGACAGAAAAAGGCTGGGGCAAAACTTGTAGTTTCTCTGAGCAAACCAGGGAACTTGCTTGTAAGGAGAGCAATCCCAGAGTCAGAAGAAGACAGAAAGAAAGAAATTTTCCCAAGACCAGAGACAGGGCTGTATATAGTTTGCTGCAAGCACGGAAGTTGGAGAAAGTTCTTGAACTACGAATTTATACATGAGGGGGAAAAAATACTCTACCAGGAGTGAGCAGAGAAGAGAAGGGATCTGTTTTCAAAACCTTTGTTTTAAACTTTTCCACTCAACAGATGCAATCTGTCTTTCATATAAGATATTTCACCCTGGAAGTTCAGATACCTGTACTTGATATCTTTTAACATACTTACTTTAAATTAAAGCTGGAACACTTCTGGCTGCTGCCAAAGTCCTACACCAGGATACCAAGCAACTGAATATTCAGCAAGCAAGACAAATATAAGCTGTGTTCTAACAGATGAGCTTTGCTGAGTATATATACAGCTAGAGAATTCTGAACAGTGGTATGCTAGTAACAGAATAGCACCAGTCCATGTTCTGACCGTATTGGTCTCTTCAGGGACCATGAAGAATCAGTTTCTTTAAGTCCAAAGTGTTAAGAAGTTCAAATTTATCCTTGAACTTTTGTTCTTGTCATCTTCTGTAGTTTTGGCCGTTCTTTATACAAATCTGTCATCACATCCTCTGGGCACTTGTCATCCTCTAGCTGCAGCTTCCACATACTAAGGTCTTTATGGATTTGCACCTCTGAAATAAGATGTGTGCCTTAATTTCTACATTTCACCTTGGGGTATATAAAAATGCATTTACTGAAAATTTTAAAAAGTAACAATAACCCTTACTGAACAAAATGGGTAAATCAAATCATATATATGCAGTGTTTGAAAATAATTTTACATGTGCTGCTTAAGTCTTTTATGGTTTTTCTAGCAGGTCCAACTGATTACTTCAGATTCCAGTTCTTAGTGCATAGAAGTCATTGTTCTGTTTCAAAACTCGTTCTAGGGAGGTAAAACTATGCACCTACTTAGATAATAGTTAACTCACTGAATATTTCTTAGAATCTAGTGGACTATAACCTAAATAGCAATTACAAGATTAAAAATATGATCAAATGTGGGGATAAAATTCAAAATAAGTAATGAGATTCCCTAAGATTTCATGATTTCTTTAGATCCCTAGCACTTCCACAAGCTGCAAAATTATGTAGCTACTACATTTTTATGTGGATGGAACAATTTGTGTTCAGAACTAGCTTAACATATAGTACTGATTCATCAAAAATAGAAATCCTCTGAGACCTTAAATACTGTCTGCTCTATGAATCTGTATCAATTAAAATATTTAAATAATTTAATTCTTTGTAATGCAACAAGATTAAGTAAAAGAGTTTGCCATTTTCAGTGTCTTTATTAATACTGCTTACTGCTTATCTATCATTTCTCATAGCACCTGTAAGAAAAGATTGCACTAAAAGCAATTGAAACAGACTGAAATTGGATACCAAATCTCTCTATGAATAAGGAATTGTTTTCTTCTCCAGCAAGTGCCTGACAAAGTAGAACAAAATATAAACCAAACCAACTTATTGAAGTATTCTTCTGCAAAGCGGCTTCAGCCAGGTTTCATTTCTTTTTCCAGCCGTGTTTCTTCTCATCTGAAAGCTGAAAATGTGCCCAATTCTGCAGCTGCAGTCACAATGGTAAATACTTTTGTATAGGACTCGTTCTGCTCATCTGTAAGTGATGCATAGTACATATGTAATTTAATTCTCTTTTGTGGATGGTTAAATCTAGATGTTGAACTCAAGAAAGGTAGTCACAGAGGCTCAAGCGTCCTTTGCTTAATAAAAAATGCATGTCTTTGATTTGCATCTTTGCTGTTTCCCATCAAAATATCAGCTATTGCTGTCCACACTCAGACATTTGTGTCTGTAAGCCAGACTGTGGCAGGCTGAGATCCTTAAATGATCTAGTCATAATCTTCAAGGCTACCTACAGTTGCAGACTCCACAGGATAAATGAAAAGAGGACTCTAACTCTCCTAACCTTTTATCTATAGACCCATCAACTGCTGGACTGCCTGAAAAGTGGGAATTCAAATGGTCCCTGTGTCATGACTTCTCTTACTGCCTGCTTGCATGTAGCAGTTACAAGAACCAGAGTAAACTTGAAGTGTCTTTTCATTCCACAGTCTGAGATGAAAGGGGTGTTACACTGTCCATTTATCAAATTTCAGGATTATTTAATAGACCTATTATATTACGTTGGCAAAAGACATAGGTTTTCATAGGTTTTATCTGCCAAACCACAGACTTTATTCCATATGGCTTATTCTAGCCACAGAGGAGAGAAACACTATGCAGAACCATCATGGATACAGCCAAGATATCAATGAGAAAAAATTTGCCAGACATGCAGCAATCGCAGAAATCACAAAAATCGAAAAAATACACACTCCAGAGCAGAAGGTGTCAATGGGGAGTGGTAGACCTTTTACATCTTTTGCTAAGTCTGCACAAGCGACAAGTCAAATTTTACCACAGTATTTTAACAAAGGGGGTTTTATGCCTTTGGCATGTCAGTTACGTACCACCCTCTCTTTGTAGCTGAGTTAGCAGAGATGTGTAGAAAACTGAATGGTGATTATACAAAGCTCCTAGACTAATGCAAAACCCTTCCAATGATGACCTTATTCCATCTTGAGCCAAAACATAGCTCATATTGTTTCCAGCATTCTTATCCTCCCCCCATTAATTATTTCAGAGATTTAAACTCTTGGATTTTACCATGTACCTTATGAAATTCACTGAACTTTCAAAATAAATATTTCATTTCAAATGAGAAAATTCAAATGCTTTGAGAGCATTCCTTTATCTTCTCCAGCCTCTCATTTGGACAGGATGCTAAGTGTGAGTAGTAAAGGAGAAGAATTTAAGAAGATTAAACTGCAGAAGATCGCCTGATCCTTTAAGGTTAGTCCTTAAAAAAAAGAACACCCTAATTTTGCTTGAATTTCTCATTCAAATTGCAAAAAAGAAATGTCATTAAAATGAATTATTCCATCCTTCCCCAAACATGAGTCACTTTATCCAATCTGTTCTTCAAGGATCTTCATAGGAAAAAAAAAGGAAAAAAAATCCTGCTCTATGCTTTCTTTGTCGAACAGCTAACACAGGATTCAGAGTCTTCAATTTTAGTGATAATATGTGAAGATAGGATGCAGCCTACTATTCAGAATTATCAGTTCTCTGAGCAGCAGGAGTAGCCCCTATAGGATTCCTTAGCCTTCTGGATGTATGGCTTTGAGCCTACTTTCAAAAAACCCAAGGTGACAACATAAACCAAACTTTCAGGATTTTGAAGTTCATCCAGCATGCCTGTGGCCTCATTGAACACTGTCCTCAAGTCCAAAAAGGCACTCTTCCTTAAAACAACAACAAAACATAAATAAACAAAAATAATAATTTTAAAAATACCCACAAAATAAAATAAACCACACACAACAAATACCACCCAAAAAACCAAAAAACAACTACTGTCTAATTTCAAGTATCATACCAGTTCCTCTCAATTAATCTTTTTCAAGAGAAAATGCTCTTTGCCCTGCTTCAATAGTCTGCTTTATCCTAGTAGATTACAACAGATTTGCAGAGAGTCTTCTTCAATGAAAGCTCAGCAAATTTAGTAGTCCAAATGGGATATACTTTCCAATTAAGGATTAGCATACTTAACATGAGGTTGTCGATTTCAATTGGCATGGCTCAAACTGAAATGTCAACCCACTTGCCATCTGCTTTATACAGATCTAGTCTGGAAAGCAGCAACGAAACAGCCGAAGGGCTGCTACCATAGAAACTGTACCACAGACAGTAAATGTTACCTAGAGATCTCTTAAATTCTTATAAAGTATTGTACCAGCGGCTTTGTACTTTGGGTTTCCTCCTTTGAACAGAGACAACTTTAGAGAAGACTTAATCTGAAATGCAGTACATTGAGGCAGCTAAGCTTTAGAAGAAAGAGGCCTGAAATAAAAATGTTCCAACTAATGAGTCCAGAGGCAAAAATTTAATATATTGCTCATCTATTTTAAATTTTCACAAAGATTAAACAGGCCAAGAAAATATGTCAGACTATTTCAAAGAGGGAATTCAACCCTTAGTAAGGCCTATTTTATATTATTTCATTTAAATGGAGTACAAGGATAATTCATAAGAGAATTGCTGACACTTCTATCTGGAAATTACATTTGTACCTATTGTGATACATTGCACAGTTCATAATCACAGAATCATTAAGGGTGGAAAAGACCCCTAAGATCATCGGGTTCAACTGTTAACCACCCTGTTAATCACTAAACCATACCCCCAAGGGCCATATCCATGCACCAAGTACACTAACCTTGGCCAAAACCTGTCTTTATGTCGTTTTGCTCACCATGACTGACTAGGCCCCCACTGTTGAACCATCCACATCTCAATGTCCAGCACCCAGAATGACCAGTGCTTTGAAAAGATGTCAAGAATCAAGGGATATGAAAGAAATTAAGATTGGAAGGTAAGGTTTCATATATTTTAGATACTGGGGAACGAGGAAGAAAGCAAAGCAGTTGGGTGACTTTTAGATAAACAGACTTCGTCCAAGAGCTCTGATGTGCAGTACTAGAGCACAGAACATGTGCACAGCTAGTCCTAACGCCCTAGGGCGCACTCCAGCATAGACGAAGAATTGCTGAAGCCTAAAGAAAAGCAAGCAATTTTTGTTTTTTGAGAGAAAATACCGTTCATTGCTATCACAGGTCTCAGATTCTGAGATGACCAAATGTGGAGCTGAGGGGAATCAAAACAAAGAAATGTACGTGACCAGAAGGGATTCTTCAGCCTTGAGTCAGAGTCTTCCAATCCACTCCAGACCTATTTACAAGTAAAATTCAGTTGCCAGAACTCCTGTCCTCTCTCCTACAGCAATATAACACATGGCCACATCTTTTTTCTTACTTTTTAAAAAATCTTTTCTCTTCTATTAGTTCTTCCTTCTGTCTGCATTTAGGGATCACAGCAATTTTTCAATCATACAACACCAAGAATCTCATGCAATTAACCTTGCCAACACAAATTCTGTCAAATCATCCCTTTTCAGATGGGCTCCATGCTGAAGAATTTAATGCAAAGCAGGCACTCCTTACTCCCTGGCATACTATGTCCTTTCTGTCAATGCAGTCCTTGTTTCTTTATTGACTGGATGTTATCAACCTTCTGAGTATAATATTTGAAGTTTATTGTTAGAGCTTTATCTGAGCTCCACCACTTGAAAGTTTTATTCCTTGATGACTTGAATTCCTGTCTCATTAATGCTATATTTTGTGGATTACTGTGACCAGTATAAGGATTGAATCAAAAGTTGTCTTCTTTGGTTTAAGAATATAACTTGAGTTATATTGGGGGAGGGGTGGAGGAGGGGAAGTATGTCAGATATATGGGAAGAAAAAAAATTAATATTTATCTTTAAATGTTAGGTATTCCAACGTGACACTGAGAGTACTCCCAAACAAATAGCACTATTTTATGATGATGCTTGCAAATAGAATACCTTATTTTGAAAGATATCACTATCCCCAAGATCTCTAGTTTTCTCTTGAGATCAAGATATTAATGAACTAAGCAAATAATTTTGTGGATTGAAGGCTTTACTGGGATTCAGAGAATAGATTATCAGTTACAGAAGACAGATATTACAGAGAGAAACAATAGGCATAATTAAGACAGGATCATTCTTTACTTAGAAAGAAATTCTTTATTTTAGGTAAATTCTTTACTGTGAGGGTGGTGAGGCACTGGAACAGATTGTCCCATCCGTGGAAGTGTTCAAGGCCAGGTTGGATGGAACTCTGAGCAATGGGGTCTAGGGAAAGATGTCCCTGCCCACAGCAGAGAGGTTGGAAACTAGATGACATGTAAGGTCCTTCCCAACTCAAACCATTCTATGCTTCTATGAAATAAAATTCACAGCTAACATCAGATAGAATAGATAGAAATTGAATGCACATTTTTCCTTGATAGGAGGTAGTTCTGGTAACTAACAAACAAAATTAACACCTACATTGTTGGATTCTACCAAACTGCATAGGACTCTACTGAAGTCAGTGCAAATGCATTACAAAGATCTCAGCTGTGCATTATTACTGCCAATTGAAATTACATTTTCAAGCAGGTACGAGATCAGTTGGCAGGAGATGTGTGTATGGAGAATGCATGAGAGATAAAAGTTGTTGGCTAAGACCAAAGAAGATAATCTGGTCCCTCATAACAAGAAATCTGACAATGAAGGCCTGAGCTTTCTAAAATAAAGTGCAAAGAATTTTTAAAAAACCTAAAGTGCCTGTTTGTCTTAGCTGAAAACTGCAATGAACTAGAATTACCAAATATTCTCAGAAAATCCCAGGTAACATGCCCCAGTGTCACTGTTTGTGTAAAGTTAGCATGCTCAAACTGTATGAAGCCAGATGGATATTTAAGCTCCAGATTCAAAAACCTGACAGTGATATTTTCAATTCAGGATTCCAACATAAAAGTCCCACCCAGAGGAAAACTCAGTTTATCTGGAAAAGTTCTTCATTAAGCCCAAATCCTATAGGATTTTTTAATCCCATTTTTTAAGACTCCAGTTTTCATGCAAGAAATTTTTATCGTACTTTTTTGATACAAAGCCTGACCTAACAGGCAGGTGAGGAAATAAGCCGTCTTTTCCAGTTGTTGTTCGCCCTTCGGCCACAAGATAGCGGTGTTTTCCAATTCTTCCTGAAGCACTTTTCAGCGAGGGCAAAACAATTGCAAACCGACGAGTTTTTCAGAGGCAATGGATATGGAAAGTGACGCTATTCATACAATCTCTGTCTTCTTCTAATCCCCTAAATATGTTGGTATATATCATAGCAGTTTATCACACTTCATGGGAGCAGGTAAGTGGTTAAAAAGGAAAACCTTTCCTTAAATACTTTGAAAGTAACATCAGAGAAACACCTTCACTGTGAAATACTTCTGTCCTCTCCCATGTTCTTACTGCTCTTTTTCATTCTTATGTTCATGATTTCTCTGGAAAGTTCAGTCACAAAATCTGGTTTAACAAAAACAATAGAAATAAAAGTCCTAGAAAGATTTTACTGTTACCAAGAGATCAAGATTATCAATAAATAGCCCTGTGGATTTCCAATACAGGCGCTGACTCAGGAAAGTAGAAAAGTAATGTCTCTCTCTCTTTCCCTCTGTCTCTTCTGTCTCTCTCTTTTTTTGGTGGGGTGGTGGATGGTGGGGTTGGTTTAGGGTTTTTTCGGGGGTTTGTTTTGGGGGTTTTTTTGGCTGTGTTTTGTTTTTTGTTTTGTTGTTGTTGCTGTTGGCTGGTTTGCTTTTGTGTCAGGAGGTCTTTAAAGTATGTTCATGCAAAGAGAAGTTAAATATTTCCTTAGGGCAAGGGGAATAAAAAAGCTTAATAAGAGAGACTTTTCAAAAGCATAGAAGTATCTTGTACACACTGTATGTGCCCACTGGACATTTACTCTGCTCAGTCCTTAGGGAACTAAATATGCAACTCTTTCCTGCTCTACAGTTGTGCGTTGTAAAGGCTGGTTGCCACAATAGCAGGGATAGTCATGCTGGCTAACTTGAGGCACAGATTCTCAAGAATCAAACTGATATTTAATAAAGACAGGCAGCTCCAATGAGAAAAATCAGTGCAACTGTTTTGGATTCACATTCCCAATTACCTTAGACAGAATTATCTCTTTTTCTTCTTTCCTCTACTATGAAAAAAACCCCAAACCGAGAGAGTACTGTTATCTCACTAACTGCATAAGCGTAAGCAGCATAAAATCTTTCCTTCTCTTAGAACAGGACTGAAGAGCTCCAATAACTGTGTATGAATTTCTGGAGATCTTCTCATAGCTCTAGAGACCTGATTTTCAGGAGCAAGTAGCGCTTACAGCTGCCACACAGAATGTCATACAGAGATATCTGTTCATTCTGGAAGAAGAAGCCACAAAGCTCCTGCAATGGGCTTCCTCAGTATTTCCTTTTGAGATTGTTTCCTTTGCACAAGTTATCGAACATTTTCCATACCAGGGACTGGAACCAGGTGTCTTAACCCACAGGCCAAAGTGTTATTCACATCTCACACCGTCTGTTTTAATGAACATGAAAATATTGTGTGCAAAACAACAAGATACCACAGAGGAGAGCCGTGAGGAATCACACTGTTGCTATACTGTAGCCCAGCAGCTGCAACACTTACATGAGAAAGCACATTCAATTTCACTCCCAGTCTACACCTACTTTCTCAAATTCATGGAGATGATAAACGGGAGTAACCAATATAATCTGTGTTAATCAGAGTTTAATTTTTTGTTTGTTTTTCTTAGCAGTTTTTCTAACAAAAAATAATATTTTGGCAAATATAATATTTGATACAAAAAGAAATTCCAGTCTCTTTATTTAAATATGTACAAACACATACCACAGAGTGGTATATGTTAAAAAAGCACGCTTTTTTAAGTCATGACCACTCAAACAAATAGAAATGGTCTGATTTGAATAAATTAATTTCACAGAAAATCTTCACACTATATGTAATGACTGGTACAAAATAATTTCATTATATATTCTTAATATGTATAAATATTATTATAATATATAAAGAATATAAGATATATTGAAGCAAATTAAATTACTGTTGAACTGAAATTTAAAATAAATTACTATTTAAATTAAAATACAACTGCCTATTAAATAAAACCTTACTAAATATGAAAAAATCCACACAGTGAAAGGATGTTTTCTACTGATTCCAAAACTGAAGTCACACTGGAAGAAGAAAGGAGAGTTCAGATTTTCATTTGTGATGTTTATACATTGCTAAGGAAACCACATACAACAAGCTACAAGAATAGCATTTCCAAGATCAAGTTTATGACCTTATGCAATTATTTAATTATATTATATTAATTTAATTATAGGTATTTATTTATAATATTTATTTATATTTACGAAACATTCTAAAATGCTTCTTTTTGCACTTGCATTAGTCTAATCCAGTAGATTGTGTCAATTTACAACAAAGAAATCCATTCATTCTGCAGCCACATTAAAAAAGTAACATTTCACAGGCCTTTTCTTTCACATTTCTAGTTTAAGAGTCTTTTATTACGTATCTGAAGTCTTAAAGTGTTAGTTGACCCTACTGGAGAGGAAAAAGGCGGCACACGGAGAGTTAATCCGTTTTCCATCCGAGACACAAGTGACTGCATAATTAGTTACACCCATGCTTTCGTTTGTGCATGTGCTTGGAAACAACTGGCTCTCCCATTTCACCAATGAAAGGCTTCTACATTAATTTATAATGCAAACAAGTATGTGTGAGAGTGAAAGAGTGTGTGACAGTATGATCAGTCATTCCTCCATGCTAGATTTGTTACACAAGCAATAGTGAATACATATTTGCTCTTTGTTATCTTTTCTTTTAATGTTATGCTTTATATTAAAAATACATTTTAGGATATTTGATTCCTTTTATTTTACATTACAGCTTACAATTTGTTAAGCTTAGGTTAGCAAAAGAAAAAAAAATGTCATTCAGAAATCTACTCAGGCTGTCATATTTTTGCCAAACATTTTCTTTTGTGATTCTAAGTTGTTCATAACAGCAAGCTAAAGACAGAACCAAACTAAGTCAACTAATGAAAACAACAGTTTAATAATATTTTGAAAATGCAATTTCCTAAGTTAGTAGCACAATGGCTTTTAAATAGTTGCTAACTTGAAATAATTTCTTTGAAACAAGTCCAAAATGTCATCCCTGGGAAAGTCACAAGCAAAAAAGGACCAAGACATTCCAGGAAAGAAGCAAACAATAAATATTCCTTAGGTTCCTGCCATAAAATTGTTTATAGTTATTTCTTATTGTGTAAATGTCAGCTCTTTGGGAAGAACTGCAACTACCACAATAAAGCTAGACCTGTCATGGAGTACCATTATCAATTCTTAATAAACAACAACTGCTAAGCAAACTAAGCGTGAACTCCCTCTCTGCAGTTATATCAATCAAACTGACAGCACATAGGTATGAGAAATTCTGCCTCTCTGTCTGCAAAAAAAGAGAACAGGTATTAATTTCCAAGGCTCCCCTTACTTGATTTTTATCAGAAGCAGTGGAATATTTAAATAGATATTCTTTGTTCCTCAAAAGTTACAAATTGTCACTGATCCCTGTAACCAACTTTCACCAACTGAATACAATGCTTTATGGAGAAAGATGATACTATATATTTTTAGTTAGTGCCATGCTACTTTTGCTTTTCTTTTCTTCTTAAAAGCCAGTTGCAGAGTGTGAGAAATTTTTTCTTCTACTTGTTTATATTCTTTCTAGTATCTTTTAGTGTATTTCCATAAAATGCTTGAAATCACATTCACTTTTTTGCTTCTACTTATTTATATTTTAAAGTTTTTTATTAGAACTTATTATTGCCCAGTAGTCTGCTCTGGGTTCTGATATTAATCACTTTGCCCTGAACGAATTTATTTTCTATTTTGGCATTGCATGTTCTACTACTATTGTTTCACAAAAAGACTTGCTTCCAACAAAATGTAGAAACTTTTCTCCTTTCCATTTCCCAGTGGGTGACCTTGGTATGATCTGATGTCATCAGTGGGTGTTAGACATTACAGGCCTAACCATCCAGCTCCTTCTCCTTCTCGAGACTTGGGGCTCTTCCCTAAACGTCAGAGTATCACTCCTGGGATCGAGTCCCTTAAAGATAGGCGTGGTGAAACTGAAGCAGTAATTCTGAAATGGAGAAGCTATTGTTATCTTAAGGAGTTCCTACCACAGCACATCTATGTGGTGCCAGTACAGCTCTTTGTAGGGAGACCTACTCACTGAGTCAAAACACATGAATGAATCCATGCATCTATCTATTGATCTGTATTTATACCGAGAGAGGAGAGATACCCATGCATATACACACACTGATATGATGGAGAGAGGCAGATCTTCCTTAAAAGAGCATTGCTTCCAAGGCAAGCACCACTCCATTTTAAATCATTTAGCATGTGGATCATTATAACATTCAGACACCAGACCTGTGGAGTCTTTAAGGCACAGTGTGGAGCACACCTATCCCAAATCTAGGCTGAAGTTTAGAGTCTCAGAACGATATATTTGGAAATATGATTCTATATATCTCCTTAACCGATAAATACTTCTTGGATAAATTAGACCTACTCCCATCCATACTTGGTCAATATATATTAAAAAATAATTCTAGTAGGAAAGGGCTTATCTTGCAAATTTTTACAAGCTTTTGTGTCTGAGAGTCCCATTGGAATGAACGGGAGTATTCATAGTAAACTTAAATGCATACAAAAACTGCCTTACTACAGGAAAATGGCATTCCAAAGTAGATTTAAACAATATTGCTTAATTCATGAACTGAGTGCTGTGGTTAAACTACTTCTGTGATTTTTCTAATAACTGTGTGGATGGACAAGGCCTCTATTTTGTAACTTTTGGTGTGCAGCCCTCGGCCACTGCACAAGGGGGATGCTTTGTGCAAGCATGTGGTCCAGCTGCCCACTACAATTTTCATGAGCTAGTTGTGATATTCTGTTATATTCCATTACACAGCCCTGGCTCAGCCAAACTCATTTCTATAAATATTAAACACCCAAAGAGATCCAGAGAAATTTTATGCATTTCAACAGACAAATCACTATGCCTCATGGAAGCCTCTTCCTACAGGAAAAGCTGTAATTCCCAAGCAGAACTATTATAGTTTATGCTACTAAGCTATTTCTTCATTTTCTTTTCAAGACAATATTGAATAGAAAAAAAAATTGGCCTTTCAAATATGTTTATTTGCTCAAGGAATATTTTACAGCTCTCTCCACTCAGCAAATGCAGAACTATTTTGCCAGCCTGTGTATTGACAGTTGAAGTCCCACACCAATAACATGGAGTCACAAATTTGAAATAATGGGGTTTTTTCATTTTTGCCCTTTGAAAAGTAGGTTTTCAGAAAGCTTTCTTTTAAGTCAAGTGACAGAAATAAAAATCATTCCAGTGATTATTTATTAATTTATATTTTATATTATTAATCATTCCAGTAATTATTTCTTTTCATTCCACTTTTAAGGGAAAAATGTTTTAGGAAGTAGGAGGTTGTCTGCAGGATGCAGCATGCCAAGGTCAGTCATCTCAGAGCCTGCTTCTGCCCTGATCTGAGGAGGTCCTAGGGAAACTCTTTGCCACTGGGAGGACCTACACTGGTAGGACAGCCTGTTCCTGCATGGACGTGAGGAGCACCTTGGAGAAGTGGCTGGTCAGATTGTACACGATTAATCTGCAGATCCACAAACCAGCTGTAAATCAAATGCCTCAGGGACAGGTCATGGTGCTGAGAGGAAGAATTTCCTCTGCCACAGGAATAAGGTTCAGAGGAAATACTAGATTTCAGAGGTTTGCTTCTTCCTGCAAGGTAGCTTAGTCAGGTTCCGCCAGTTTTAATCAGAATGTCCTTAGCAGCAGCAGCAGCAGCAGTATTTCCAGTTGAGGCACACGATTACTTTGCACACGGATGGCTGCTGAGGATGAAGTCTAGCACTGGAAGCCTGAAGTCCCTGCTCAGGCACACACACACACACACAGGAAACACAGATGTCCAGAGATTTCAGGTAAGCGGTGTTGACCAAGAAATACTTTGCAGGACAATAGGAAATTAGTCTAACACTCTTTGCATGTCTTTTCAAATAATTGACTTAATTTGCACTACATATTGCCTTTAAAAAAGACAAAGTACCCCTTACAAAAAGTTGGCCTCAGCTTTGCAGAGCTTTTTTCTTGTGCTGTTCCCCACTCATATCTTCCAGTTATTCTAATGATATTAAAGCAATGAACTTGTATTTAATGTGTAATAATAATAATGTATATATTTTTCACCTCCCTTTCTGCTAAGAAAGTTTAAAGAAAAATCAAATATAAGTTCTCCATTTTTGTTGTCATTCTCTATTTCTCTTGAAGTTTATACTTCAAAAGGATAGAATAAAAGAACTGAATGAAAATACTCCAGATAACAAAAATTTTTGCTTCATTAATATTCTGAATTTCTCTTTCCACAGCTGCAACCAGAATTTTTAATCCCAGAGAGCTATTTCAGTACAAAGTGCAGTAATTAGCTCATAAATGATCAGAAACAGATCCATGCCCAGTGTTTTAGCCTTTAAAATAACAGGGAAGAAGTGAGGTTTTTAAATACCATTTTTGCAAGCCTGCTGAGAAAAGATTTTTTGCTTATTTTTAAGGGCAAAATTCCCTTACTGTGTGGCTTGTCTGCTTATGTTATTTTAAAAAGTTCAGGGAGATGATAATGTGTGAAATAAACCTTACTAGGAAAGCTATTCCACTAAAATGTATATTTAAATTTGATCTGTTTGCTATCTTTTACTCCACTTCAATTGAAACCAGACAATCAACCCAGCTCTGCAGTAATTTGAATTAAAAACAATTTAAAATAACCTTTCCATATATTGAAAAATAATCCACATGAGACATGCACATAAAGTATGTTAAAGGAAAAACAAAGCTGTGGCATTGAGCAAACAACTAGAAATTGCAGAATTAATCTGAAAAAATCATTTCACCTCCCTTTTGAATAGGCATTAATAGAGAGTTTGAAGTATTTGATAATATATTATTACTCCCTAGTCCTTCCTCCACCCTGTAGGGACCAGAAGAGAATGTCACTCTGACTCTTCTCCTCAAACTCTTCCAGCCTCTGGTCCCACACTGGCAGCTAATTGATTCTCAGGCTTGCTCTCATTCCAGGCTCCCCTTCCAGTGTCATTAAACTCCTTGCTTTTATCACCTTTTCTCATCAGGTCTTTTGTCTCAAACCAAAAAAAATCAAGGAGCTGCCCTGAACTGCTTGACAGCAGAGTGAGACAGAAAGCTCCCGATTCCAACGTCTGGACTCAGCTGACCATTCCAGATCATTGTTTGAGCCAGTTTTGCAGTTTGACCAGATTTGGCACAGATCTACTTTTTCCATTCATATTTCATTTCCTTTGAGATCTGTTCATTTCAATCTGCTCAAGAAATTGAGTTAAAATGCAAGAGTTTGAAATGTAATAGCAAAGTCTAAATGTATGAACCACATTTTGTGCACATTGCACAAAATGCAATTGCTATTATAGTTGCTTTCAATATGAATTAAAGGTATTTTTATCTTCAGAATGCAAAAGGAAAAACAATTTCTATCATTAAGTAGTCATGCAGAGTATTTAGATTTTTTTTCCACACTTCAAGTCTGACTGAAGTTTAAAATCAGAGAATTACTTTTGTTCTTATATCCATTTCAGCAATAGCACTTTGGGCACTGAAATATTTTGAGAATTATTTTTCTGGGACCATTTAGCAAATCATTCCTCACGTACTTTGTAAGAGATTCTCAATTAAATAGATTATTTTAAAAATAGTTTACACAGCAATTGAACAGTAAATTAAATTTCCAAAAGAACCAAGCATAATGTAAAATAGTAATTAATATAATGTTATAAACTTAGATACTGAAGACTATTTTGGCTTTTAGTGAACTGTGATTTAATTTTACTTCTTTTAGATATGTTAAAACCATTTCAATCACTTTTTTTTCAAAGTCAAGCTCAGATTGTGAACCCTCCCCAAGAGCATGTTGGGATATGTTCTTAGTTATTTCACAAAGCTATCATCTTCTGAGTTTCATTCTTCAATTTACACATTGCCAAGTGGCCTTATTTCTTTGTGATGACATTACAATTACTCATGTTTTTAAAATCACAGATTTCTCATAAATCTTCTGATATTTACCTCCTAAATGGCATTTCTGAATTTCAACCTATTTAGCAGAAATTACTCTGAAAAATATATAGACCTAAATAAAGCCTAGTCCGCTATTATTTCTTAGGAAGCACATTCATAGTTGGCCTCATAACATCACTCTGATAGGAAAACCATAAGAGCCATGCAACGCATTACCAGAGAAAGGTAGAGAAGGAAGAGGATGTGCTCTTGATTCTTCCAAGTTCTACCACAATATTCATAGAAACCACAGCATGCCTGCTGATTCCACAGATGTTTCAGAAAAGAACATAAGCAGAGGCAGTGCAGAAGATGTTAGGCATTGAACAGTCCCATTACTTACCAGTTCAAATGAGATGTTTTGATGGTTTCAATTACATAGCTTATAGAGCCCTTCTGCTATGTTAGCGTATGACCCTGATTGCTCACTGATTATCATAACACCCCCTATCCTCAAAGCTACCTGTATTCCAGAAAGCTTCCATCTATTCAAGAACACCTAATTTTATATAATATTTATTATCCCAAGCTTCCATTGACATCACTGAAAAGGTGGACCTTTGTTTTAGCATTTGAATGCGTGTAAGAGCATCGATTTTTCCCCTACTCTAAGAACCTAGTCCTACACACATAGGGGATGATATTAACTATAGCTCAGCAAGTAGAAACTGCATTATTATCACCATGTTTAAGGTTAAATGTATTCAAGTTGTATTTGTAGAGTGCTGAAATCCTGTAAAGTCACTTCAGTTCAGAGATGCATCATCATTCCAACAATGCACAAGCCTCAAGGAACTGAAGCACATACACAGTCTCTAAGTCCATAGAAAGTTCCATCGAAGTTATGAAAAAAAAGGCTTCTGAAATCTATGTAGCTAAAATGAAGCCTGTCAAAGCTAGGCATCCTGTGGAAACAGGTCCTGGCACAGCCATTCATCCCATTCCCCTTCATCACATAGCTTTTCATTTCAGGCAGCGTGGATGAAATAGAGCCCAGTGCTCCAGTGGCAGGTAAACCTCATGTCCTCCCTCAGGTGTCACAACCCCTAGAACATGCATGTATTCTATAGTGACTCTCTGGCCTTAGCATAGAAATAGAGACAACAAGACCCTAGTCACAAAATCCATTCAAAGAAAAGATGAAAAGGCAATTGTCTTATGCCGATGATTAGACTGCCAACTTGCTCTCCTGTGTTAACTGTGGAAAACTATTACCAGTTTTGACTTTCCCCATCTGTTCTACTCCAAGCTTGCCGAAAGGCTGATATTCTGACAGCAATCTGAAGCACAGTTATGCCAACTGTTTCTTTCTGAAAGTCCATGTTCCATATGTTCTTATTATGCTTCTTTTTGTTGCCGAGAAAGTACTCAACTAATCGGGAAGGAAAAAAGTTTGCTGTTTTCCACAATTATAGTATTTTTTTTTTTATGAAGTTTATAGAAGAGATAATTCAAATACTCTTCTCTCTTTTCCATGAGATACATGCTTGTGTTTTCACAAGAGTATATTCCTGTCACTTATAATGATTGCCTGTTAAACTTCTCATACATTGTGTTTGACATGTATCACATACAGTCTCTACAAAAAAGTTATTTAGAACAGGTATTCAGTAGAAAAGGAGCACAGGGTGAGAGTTCATCTTCTCTTTCAAACAAGAATTGTAACGTGTTAACTGTCAAGATTTAAGAAGAAATATATCGATTGATTACACATTGAAACTATCTCCACCAGCATTCCTAAATAGCAGTAGGTCTTTATCACAAGAGTACAAAAAGCAAAAATCTTGGTTTCTGACCTCATGATAACCATGCAATCCTATGTAATCCTAGAAAGCATGGTCATAAAATTTATGCAGCAGTTGACACATTAGTACGAATTTTATATCCAATGAGTTCTCATCCATGTGCGGCAAATCTCTACAGTTATCATGTACATCAGTATAAACCAGAAGCAACTGAATAAATCAACAGAGGAAACCACTGAATTAAACCATTGAATGAACTTTTTCCTAAGTGGGCTTGCCAGTGACAAGTAAAGAGGATAGCGAGTGGTTTTTTTCTGGGGTCCCTTCCCTCAAAATTCAGCCCACTGCACAAGTTATTCCCAGAGAGAGCACGTCATTTATTTGTTCAGCCTGATATCACATGTAATATCCCAGCCTTTTTCTGCAGATCTCTCAGCCAGGCACTTTCCAGTCTGCACAGGGTAATTCCGATCGTGAAAAAGAACTTCCCACTTTTCCATGTTGAAACTTGCAAGATTTCTGTGGGCACAATCCTCAGATTTACTCAAGTGTCTCCAGACTAAGGTGTTGCTACTCTCAGCCAGCTGCTTTCCCATTACTGACGTGCTGGGGGTACACTCTGACACCACGTGGAACACTGCTGAAGGTCACTGAACAGTATCAGTCCAACATCAAGCCCAATGTATTACAGTCATTACTGACTACCTGCCAGTTCTCAAACCATGTATTATTGCCCTTCAAACATGTTGATCCAGCTAATATTCTTTTAACAGTCCCATTATCCAGGCCACACTTCTCAGCTTATAAAGAAAAATGCTGTGATACATGATGTCCAAAACCTCATGAAAGTCAAGATTTATCACATTCACCACTCTCCTCTCATGCACAGAACCAATTATATCAACAGAGAAGACAATCTGCTTGGTCAATCATAATATGCCCTGGCAAATCCAAGTTGAGTTTCTTGATTATGTCTTTGCCCTTCAGGTGCTTGGGACTGAATTCCAATAGCTGAATGATTTTTCCAGGGAATGATTTTTATAGGGCCTCCGAATAGTTCTAACATAATAATCACCTTGACCAATTAGGTTATTGTCCTATTCCAGCCAATAGTCTTATCACTTCTCTGCTTGAAAATACAACCTTTTGCTTCACAGGTACCGGTCCAATCATCTTTTCTCTCAGATGGTCTAATTATTTAATGGAATTACATTAAACTAAATGCAATTATTCTCCAACTATATTTAGCTTGAACAGTTTTGCTTCAAATTCAAACTTGGACGAAAGATTTACATGACTTATAAAGTCTCTTACAGCTGTATCGAGTGGGTCTAATAAAGACATAGAGTTGTTTTGCAAAAGTAATAGTTTTTTTTTATTGTCACAAGTATAAAAACAATACTATCAGTACATAAATACAAAGAAGCACTAATTCACAGTTTGAAGCTAAGAGAATTAGTTTCCAGATTGTTTAAAAGTCTTCAGGTTATTAGTTAGGCAGTCAAACTGTGTCATCAGTATAATTGTTACATAAATAATATTTCATTTATTTGCAAGAAAATAGTATTTGGAGTGGCAAGCCTTACAGTCTTCTTTTATACTAGTAACTGAAAGCTCTCAGAGAAACTACCTCTGCTTATTTCCATTCAAAGCCTATTGCTTTCTGAGGCTTTGGTGCAAAACAGAATGATCACCTTCAAACTGAGTTTCCAGGTTTGCTTAAAGTGCTCTAAACCCCTGGCCCCATCTTGCCTCCCTGTCTGGGCTGTGATGGTTCTGGCATGAACCAGTTCAACTGATTTGTCCAACTGAAAACATTTTGTTGTGACGATCAGCTTCCAGTCAGATCTAAAAACAAAAATAAAATTCCTGAAGGCAATGCCAAGGAAAAAGTAAGTGTGTCCACACGAATTTTAGGAGTAATACAGGCTTAGAAGTAATCTCTAACACTTCTGTCTCTCAAGACATTTGTGAAAATATTCTGTTAACAATAAGCTTGAAATTATCTCACAGATAACTCTGTTTACACTGACAGAAATCTGCACAGTTGAAAACAGTTTTCCCAAAGGGAAAGAAATAAGCAATGTCAATAGCCTTCATTTCTACTTCTTTGCATTTTCTTCATTTTTATTAATTCAGAGTGTTCAACTTGTTTCTCACTTCCATTTACCCATTCTGACATGTATTACCTGAACTGCACACAAAATTCACAAAATTTTAGGCAGAGGAAATTAGAAGCTCAGAAAACAAGGATTCCAAGAAAAAATATGTGATACACATATATAACCTGGAACTGCAGATGAGCTGCAGGGCATTGTCTTGTTCTTAAACCAGAGAATCCATTTATTTTGTGATTGGCAATAATGCTGATTATCATCTAATTAATGGCAAATTTCATGATGAGCACATTATTAGAATTTATAGTCATTTGTTAGCAATGCAGGCTATCAGAAAGCTTTGCTCTTAATTACACTGATGTTTTAATTGTATAGTTCCACAATGCTGATTGGAATTGTCAGTTTGTGAATGTGATTATTGCACATTAGTGCTAAGTATATAGTAATGTTCTTCTAGTATGATATGGGCAGGTTGTGTTCTCCCTCTTGATTCCACCGTATTTCATTATTGTTAGTATATTCTTTATTAGCAGCAGATGAGCTGTTCAATAGAAGCATCCTTGTAGTGTGCCCCTGTGCATATCCCAGCCATCCAGACTACAACGAGTAAAGATTGAATTGTTGAGGCTCTGCACATAGTCACTGCTTTAAATCCAATGTGGTGTAGCTAGTTGCTAGTTAGCGGGGGTATTCTGGATTTGCAAGAATGTTACAAGAACTGAAGAGCAAACAAGAAATTACCATATTGATGCACTTATTGGTATATATTCAGCAGACTTAAACAGTAACTACGAGATCCTCTGCTCCAATCTAGCGTTATAGTATCACTGTTTGTCTGGAGCCAATTTCATCTGACCTTACTTTCAAAACATGTATTTAACATGTGCATTTAAGTTCATTGACTCCTTATCTGTACTGTGCTGAAATGGAAGACTGTTCAGATAGTTACTGTGACTGCTGGGTGACAGTGCTCACACCAAACCCTACAAATACTTGCTAGCACTACCCATTGCTAATGCTACAGTGCAGGTTCCATTTTACTTTAAGAAAGAGTTTGGTACATAAGGAACCCAAACTAACTACTGTGACTGCTTAATTTGTTAACAAAATCAGGGTAGATGTTTCCCTCAAACAGGAAAGATTAGCCATCATGACTGACTGAAGTAAACCAGGAGGACTGTTTTTTTCTATCTCATGTTCGCACCTTCTATAATAATATCACCATGTGACAGCTCTACTTGTGAAACCAACAGACGTGGCCTCTGAGATGCCACAAGAAACTTGCTCACCAGCACTGTTGAATCATTTCTACTTCATAGCCTGGTACAAGGCTCAGAATATAAAGGATGTGGGCAATACTCTTAATAATTTAAAGATCTGATAAATCTTGTTAATAAGAGAATAATAGTTTCCAACCACTCTTCTTCCAAAGTCACGGAGAAAAGATGATAACACATACTGATTTTTTGACACCCTCAGCATTATGGGGTGCTTCCCTCCCTGAAAGCGCTGGGTTTTATCTCCAGAAGTTTTACATACTTTCATCAGCCCCAGATGGCAGGTAGCCACATCCCTATGCTAACACAAATATTTCAGCAGAATTTAATCTTTCCCAAACACATTAAGTTGCCTTTTATAAGTAACCGATCAGCTCAGTGTGTGCTTATGCTGTTGGATGCAGAAAGCCGTGGGCTGGCCCCACACCCGCTCTCCAAATTGTCTGGAAGCGAAACACCGCCTGTCCAAAAGCCATTTAGCTGCATTAATGCAGGACTATGCCTGAGCTAATAAGGCCTGCTGAGAGTCCCAGTATTAGTACAATTATGTTTTCACAGCAGCTTGTTTTTCTTTTAGTAAAATATCAGATCACACAGGCTGACGATTTCATTATTTACTTCAGAACTGAAGTAGAGTTTAATATGTATAGGGAGAGTTTATCCCAAACAGAAGCTTAAATAGCCAATATAAATCTTCTTCAAAACAGTAATAATGGATTTAGCAGCTATGTGGTAAATAGAACTAAGGATTTCATTCCACAAGTCTTTTATTTGTCTTTAAGCTGACAAACAGCATAATTTTGCTGTTCACAATAACAAACCTTAATTGATAGACTTCTTCCTAGTATTTTATTGCAAAAAATTAATGTTTGCATTTAATGTCATGCTGTCATTATTTTGTTTCCTCCACAGTGAGAAGAGTTGTCTGCTTTCTGCAGGTGCAGAGGACTAGCTAAATACACAGCAGCCTCCCTTATCCTTCCTATCAGCATACACAATGATCACTAGTTATTATGCATAATTACATGGTTGCATGTATTAAATGTTGTTATATTGCATGACAGCATGTTTTAACAGTTAGGAACTTACATCATAAAACTCTTAGTTATTTTAGTCACATTTTGAAAAGCAGCATCTTTTTCCTGGAACAAAATGTGTTTTTAGTACAAGTTAACTTATGAACTATATGAAAACATAATTAAATAAGTGCAGAAAAAAACATGTTTTTCTTTTTTTTCTCCCC
>VZRN01000467.1:3026620-3085149 GCA_013397935.1 Dasyornis broadbenti
AACCTAGAAACTAGATTTATCAGCTGCTAGCTACCTGAAGGCTTGGGAGGAGCTGAGAGGGGAAAAGAAGGTTAGCACTTCGTATATATTTTAACACAATATATTATAAGTTCAGTAGAGCTAGTACTGTAAGATGTATACAAAAACCAGAAACTCAAAAGAACATATACAGAATTATATTTCATTAATATTACCAAGTCAATATTGATTTTGAAAGGGATTACTATTCTGAGGCCCAAGCAGTAAAAAACTTGAGATGCAACTTGATTTCTCCATCTATATAAAATGGAAGGTTGCTTCCCATGTTTGTTTGCTAATACGAGGAAATTCTTAGTTAAGACTGATCTTAAAAGAAAATCAAATATTTGAAAATGTATAAACATCTAGATAAGACATGCTAAAACTTAAAACTGAGAAAGCTGAACTAAAGAACTAGCAGGTTTTTCATCTATTCATTATCCCAGAATTTCAGCCAGCACTGGAATTTGAAGGTTTTTCCTTGGTTTTAATCACTGTGTCCCAGGCCAGGGATCTCTGATGAGGGAGAGAGCACTAAGACTACTGTGGAGCTGCATTACAGCACAAGCTCTACAACCATCTCCTAATCACATTGGTGTTTATTATACTACATAGTATTTGGGGATATTAGGGTAAAATAACCCAACTAGAATTTCCTGAATGCATTCTCAAAAATCCAGCTTAGTGCAATAGGTGTTACCAAAAGACTTTTCAAAACAAGACGAGTGAAACTATAGAAAAGGCAACCACTGAAAATTACAGCTTTGAACAAGACTTCTGTTCAATATAATGAGATATCTTTGCATGTTCTTACACTCTAACATTTCATTTTAAGCTAAATATTTCCAAATATAACAGCACACATTTAAAACTAAAATAACCTCTCTTGTACACATATATTAGCTATTGATTAAAATCACATTTGTCCTTTTCTTTTTTCTGTTTTTAATGTCCCTAGCCTTGGAACAGATTGTACGGGGTTCGGATAAGATTATATTACAATGCAACTGTAAACTGACACCTTAAAAAATGGGACAACTTCCAGGTTACTCACAGTTAACATAATCAAGAGTTCAAACGTTTTCCTTTAAATTGAGAAAAGTATCAAATTATATGCCAGTTCTATTATCTACAAATATTCATACAAGATTAACTGTTCAGTTTGATATTTCAGTAAGCAAAAACCACAAAGGGCCAACTGCTGAAAATGTCTCAGAATACAGAGCGAAATGGGTTGTAGAAATGCATTTACAAAAGTATCCAGTGACACAGTAAGGGGGAATGGCTTCAAATGGAAAGAGAGTAGGTTTTAATTAGATATTAAGTAGAAATTCTTTACTGTGAGGGTGGTGGGGCCCTGGAATAGATTGTCCAGAGAAGTTGTGGAAGCCCCATGCTTGAAAGTGTTCAAGTTGCTTAGAAGTGTTCAAGTCCTGCCCACAGGAGGGTTGGAATGAGATGATTCTTAAGTCTCTTCTAACCCAAACCATTCTATGATTCTATGATTTTAAGAGTTTGTAAGCCTTGAAACTGTAGTGAGTTGTCCAAATAGAGAAGAATCACCTATGATAAACTGATTATTAAGGTGAGTTAAAAGTAGAATCAAACCTTGAAAATTAATCTCTATTCAGTTCCTTGATATATATTTACATATTTTTATAGATGCACAGAAATACAAGATATCTTGAATCTGCCCTTTAATACAAGAAATCTTGAATCTGCCCTTATTTTAATACAATTATATATGGTAATTGGCACTACATATTAATTTAAACATCATTTAAACTTGGCATAAACATGTTAAATCACCACAATTCTGCTCCCAGTTATATTACCAACTTGCTGCTAAAACTCAAGAAATCTTTTAGTTGACATCTTAGATTATTTGTCTCAAATATATTTTAATTTCTTATGAGTTTGCTTTCAAAAATGTTCATGATTTCTTAGTATAAACCCTCAAGAAAAGTGAATTTTCATTCGATGCATTCACAAACAGGTAAGATAAATGTACCATTCTTTTACTACAAACTTACTAAGCATAAAGTGGACTATAAGATTTACATCTATCTCACCAGAAATCTAAGGAACTAAATTGAGACTGTCATGACCAGTTCTGTAATGAAAAACAGACCTTGAATTTCAAGCAGTAAACCAAACTTATTCAAACACTGAGACCAAATTACATCTAGAAATAGAAATAGAAATATGAAACATAATTATAAATAATGACTGTTCACACATTTTTAAAATAGGAGATCAAGTCCTGTGTGCAATGGCATACTTGTTCACCTCGGAAATTTGTCTGCAGGAGTGTTTTAAATCCAAAAAATGTCTATTAAAATAAATTCTTCTAAACATAAAGACAACCATAAATATCTAAATGAAAACACCCAAAATGTGGGTTCAGCTGTGTGTTCAAATATTTTGCAAATTTTAAAATGTGGTAATTTGGAATTCATCTTCATGTCATTATTTTTAATTTTAAAAAAAATTTCATCCTATTTCAGAGAGAACTGTGAAGCACCTTTCACTTGCATTTGGGCCTCCACTGCCAGCAAAGACATTGCTGGTCAAGGGAAACATATCTCAGTCACTATCAAGAGTGTATGTTATAGAGTATGTTTTCATTGGAAAGGCTGATATGGAGCTTATTTCAGTTACCTCATCAGTGAAAGACTCAGAAAGGACCTTATTAATTATAGAAAACAGTGACAAAGTTGGTAAAACTTTCCTAAATACACCAAGTTGTATCAGAATTCTAACTTCTTATAATATCTAATAATTTTAACCGTCCAGACTTCAAATCACAAAACAAATACTCTGGACGTGATATAAAAATGTTAGATGTTTTGGAAACACTGATAATCTGTAAAAATTTGTGTGCAACAAAATTTTTGCTAGCTCAGATAAAGGACATGCAGATATCTTTTCAGATACTGAATCACAAGAGTGTTTTTGATCAAAAATAAGCATGCCAATATATAAGAGCTCTAAATAATTTCATATCAAGACAAGAATCTAGGCCTTCTGTATTTTCACTGATTTCTGTGGTTTCCTCTATCAATTCTTTTGCTCTTTTTTTTCCCTCACTGTTAGTTTGAGTGGATGATTTACTGCAAATGGCATGAGCTATTCATACTTCTGCTGCATGCTGGTATGCATCAACAGATTGTAATTTATTTGTAATTTTAAACTAGCCCTGTTTTTGCAAGATGCATTTTTCAGAGTTTAGGGATTTTTTTCTAAACAAGTAGATCACAAAAATGTGAACATTGGGCACTTAACATTTCAAAATTCAAATTGTGTTGCTATGCCAGAGGAAATAAAGAAAAAGGCTTTTGTTTCTATTCTTGGATCCTAAAAGTATAAAAATGCACTGGCTTGAAGAAGCCAGACTTTTTGGAAAAGGAAGTGTTTAGAGAAATATTGGGAAAAAATTAGGGTACAGAGAACATTACAAAAAAATTGACTGTTGTCTTTCCAGGCTACATTGGCATATCACAGGTAATTGAAATAATAACAATAAATATGAATGGAAGAGATTGCAGACCTTCATCTGTCTACTTCAGTTCTGTTCCTCTTGGGATTGAAAATGTTTGATCACCTATGGATTTCTTTTAAAATGGGTTGTGAAAAGCAAAAGAAGAAATGCAAGTCAGCTGTTACTATACTTAGAATTGCTATGTAGGGATGTGAAAAGGTCAAAAACCTTATAGAAACCCTTTACATGCAGTTTTGTAATACCTTCTGGACACTTATACAGAAAAAATCGATAAATTTATATATATATATAAAATAGCTATACAAACACATGTGAAATACATATAACAATTTAAAAAGCATCTCATAGTTCAGTTGATAAAAGGCATCTCGTAGTTCAGTTTAAACCCATTACTTGTTGCCTGCCCATGGTGGCTGACCTGAAAACAGAAAGCCTGAAGTCAAGCCGCAGACCTTGCCTTCCCATGGAGCTGCTCCATGAATGCCAGTTCCATTAGGCAGCTGTAGGGTCAGGGGGAAATGTGTGGTTTTGGAAACACAGTATGTCAGTGTTTCCAAAACATTTTCCGGGAATTTTTTTTTCTGAAGAAATTTTTCTTAAAAAAATGGATTTGTTCCAATTTGAAACTAAGCCAAATTAAAAAGAAAAACATCTACAAATCTGTGAACTGTGAAGCCAGCTATTCAGCCAGTCCTGGTTCTGTGGCAAACTGCTTTTTTCTAAACTTTCTGGTGACACCATGGTCTGATTTCTATTCTTTCTTTCCCTTGAGTCTTCCTGTTTCATTCAACAAGACTTTCCCCCGTGTTAATGCTCTTGGAGTTTTGTATTAGGCAGCTTTCTAGTCCCTTAACCACTCTCTACTGCCTTTACTCTTCATTGGGGTCATGTATTTTGTAAATTAACCTCAACTTCACCTGGCAGAAGAGGACTGCAAGATCATTTGTGAGGATTGCTTTATTTTTATCTGTCGCCCTTTCCCTGTCAAGAAAAGCAGCCCACACCACACTTTACTGAAGTGTCACAGAAGCCCTTACTCACTTGTTATAAAATTTAACAGTATTACACAGGATTTTGTGCTTTCAGCTTTTCACAGGGTCAGTTTGGTGTTTTTTTTTTTTTTTTTTGCATCCCTGTACCTACCTAAGGAAATATTGAATCCCAATGACAGTAGTAATGTGGTGGATGTTTTGGATATGACAATATATCTGACTTCAGAATCATTACTAAACCTTCTCAAACTTTGTGAATCCTGCAATAAAATAATGATAAATGCTAATCATGTTATTTTCCAATCTGCTGAAAGTAATTTTTCCTGAAACAATTATACTGATAATTAAGTCCAAGCTTTTATCCTGAAATGAAGTCACCAGAACAATGCTGCAGCCTGAGATGGGTGTGCAGCTATGAAAAACTTTAATAGAATAGGGCAAAGAGATGTTTCCATCTAAGCAGACAGCCAAGAAGAGAGATCATTGAATTACTGAGCCTTACTGTCATCTGAATTCACGTCAGATAGGCATTTTTTTATCTATTTGAAGTATATTTGAAGTATATTACAGGACTGTTTTTCAGTGACAGGTAGGTACATAAGTTCCTTCTGTTGCTTTCAAAACTCCAGCCCACTTTTCTCTATCTTAAGCAAAAAGCTACTGAATACAGAGTGGAGAGCCTCTGAAAATAACAGTCTCAGCAGCAGACAACACTGGGCACTGTTTAACATGATATATGCTCTTAGACTGACAAATTTTAGCTTGTGGACAGGCAAGGGCATTCCAATGTGAAATTACCAGTTGAAAATGACAGTACACATGATTTAAGACAGCATTTTATATTTTTTATTGTACTCCATAATGCAGTCAACTAAAAACCATTATTCAACTTTCAGCTAAAAATCACATTGCCCAAAACACTAGAAATCTGCAACAGATGTTAAGTTTCTGCCCATGTCTTGTTCCGCTGGCTGCAATTCCTGTAGTCAGATGGCTCTCCTTCAACTCCATTCATACGTTCCAGCAGGTCATACTTTGTGAAGCCTCTAACAACTAATTAAAGTTTTATTTCAGACCTCTAATAGCTCAATGAATAATTTAGGGAGAAAAGAAAACATTTTCTGGGAAAGCATTAGCATAAGATTCAGTGAAGCTGTATCACTCCTTCTGGCTATATTCAATTTTAGGAAGATGAAAGAAGAGAAAACACAGTATAACTTGCTGTCATACAGGCAGTTGCAGTGTCAGTTTTGTATCTTGGAACACTTCTAAATAGCTTTTCTGCTAAAGAAATAATCAATTAGTATTGAGGCACATCTGTAGCACAACAAGATGTTCTACTTGGAACTGGATCAAAATTACATTTTGCAAATGTTATCTAATTCCTGTACCACTTTCATTTGAATCTACAATTACAGAACTTACAAACTTCAATTAAAAATTCCAATGATCAGTAATATGAGTTAGAAAAGTTTTGAAATAGCAATGCCTATAGGGAATCTTGGACTTCCAAACTTGCTTACTTTAACTCATGTATCATTTATATCTCTGGGATAAAGAAACCTTTGTATTGATGTCTGATTGCCAGGAAATTGTTTGAGTTTTTTTTTTCCTGAGGGCAAAACCTATTTAAGCATTCCAAACTGCACCTGAATTTGGACAATAGAGAAAAAAAAAAAAAAACAAAAAAAAACAATTACATGAACTATGAAACAAACACAGGGAAAAAGTAGGTAAGAAATGTACCCAGGTAGTTATTAGCTGGGGAAAGTGCACACAGAATCTGAAATGGGCCTCTATGTTACTATAATATAGATGTCTAAAATTGATAACCACAACAGAAATCTATAAGCGGCTAGTTAAAATATAAAATTGAATAGCATCAGCTCAGCCAATGGGCACCATTACTCAGTCTTCAAAAAGGTGGGAGAGATCCTCTCAACCCAAACCACTCATCTACAGCTGAGACAGAAAATGTCAGGTCTTCTCTCCCATTGTACCAGTAATAATAAAGGAATTAGCACTTGATAAGAATATGAATATCCATGCCTAAAGAAACCAGACAGGAGTCCCCACTTCTGCCTATAGAGCAAAGTTCTTTTAGACATGACTGTGCCTGGCAGCAGTCTGCTGTGTTTTGGACAGTGTTGGAAGTTAAGACAGTGAGCTCGTCTGATTGTGGTGTATTGAACAGGCTGGCCTTGCAGAACCTGTAACTGGCAAAGGGGAGAATCTCAAGGAAAACTCTGCTGTAAAACTAAATTTACTGATCTTAGAGACCTCATATATCCAAGGACTTTAGCTGTCTGCAAGTTATCTGCCATGTGTTTGGGTACATGGAAGGAATAAGTTCATAATGTACTTCAAATTGTATGAACAACTGAAGGTTTTTGTGTTTGGGTTTTTTTAAAACAGTCTCCAAAATGTCTTTCTTCTCCTGCTTTGCTTCCAAGATTCTAGTTTCCTGGATCCATTTTTCTTCTTGGCAAAGGGACCAGACTATTGGATCTAGCAATTCCTTAGATCACCACATAATCTGGAATGCACAACATCCTACTGAGGATTATACAGGAGACATTAATTACATAGGTCTTAAACTAATTTCTTGGATACTTTTTTGTCTTTACAGACTGAAGAGTTCTGCCATTTTTTATGATTATTTGGCATTGCTGCTGGAAAGAAATGGGATATTGGCAGATCCTATATATAAACAGAAGTTTCCAGCACAATGGCTCTTGAAATCTTGATTTACTCAAGAGAATAATCAATTCTTAAAGCAGCTTCCATGTGAATAAAAGGTCCCCAGAGTTGAAGATTCATATGTCACAATCATCTGGAATTTTAATACAACACAACAAGGAAGAAACTAAAGCAAATTAAGACAAGTACAGTATTCACAGCACAGTTTCTATGTATAAATAAAAAAATTCCCAAACAACTAAGTGTATAAACTTTACGTAGGTGGTCAGTGTACTAAGGTTCATTTCAATAATAACAAGACACAGTGCAAGAAACAGTTTTTAAATTCCATATAAAAAGTTGCACTTTGTTAATCCAAATTGAGCCAGATTTTTTTCCAAGAACTTTATCAAATTGTGCTTCTTTCAAAATCTTGCTGAGTTCGGAAAATGTTTAGAAAGCTTCTGAATACTTCTGCCCATTGGAAAAGTAATTTCTTTCCTTCTAGTTCCATAAGAATGGTCTGACTTCATATTTCTGCAGGTGCCTTTGATATGAGGAAGTTCAGAAAGCCACCAGGAACAAGGTGTTAGACCTGTTTTACCATAGATGTTTGACTGACGTAATACAAACATAAATCTAAAGCACACATCCTGTAACTTGATAGATTTATTTTAAGTTTCTTTCTTTAAATAAAAAACAAACAACAACAAAAATGTAAGTCTTTTAACAAAGTTGACATCAAATTTCCCAGCTTCCATTAGGAAAAGAACTAAATCAAGAATACTTAGTTTCTGCTTCAGTAGCAATTAGTTATAGTTGCATCTTTGCTGAAGCATACCAAGTACAAAGCATTATTCTACAGATATTTTTGGTCCTTGACTTCAGCAATTTAGACAACATTCAGAACTTGCTGAAAATTTTTCAAGTAAGAATCCTAACTTGATTTTTGTTATAAATAATATAGATATTGCATTGACACAAGTAGTATAAACCAATCCATGTACCCTTAAACTATACAAACTGTTGTTTCACATAAGCAAAATTAAAAATACCAACAGTAAAACTGGTGATGTAAAAGACAACTTTCTTATTCTTAATCTTCCTATTCTTTGTTTGTAACCACTGTACCTGAGAAGCACTGGTTTACTTCTGTCTAAGGGCAAATAATAAAGATTTCTGCTGTTTGGTTGCTAACTTCCAGTTAGTATCTCATTTAGGCAGAAGACAGAGGTCAGCAAAAACCCACACAAAATGTCAGCTATGGAAATCTTTCCATCTTTACCATGATGGCCCAGGCTTTAAATAATGGTTTCTTCTGGTTCATCTCTCAATTAAAAAAGCCATTCCAGCTGCCTGATGGCACTAAGCATAAATAGCAGCTTCTCAAAAGTCTCTGACTAAAGCCACGATGCAATCCTTTTGTTTAGCAATATTAGCTCATGTGGCAAACAAGACTAGAACTTTTAAATATTCTCTTCGCCAGAAAAGTTAAAAGAATAATGTTGGCGTGCACTTAAAGTTCAGTAGGCACTCCTCATAATTCTATCTGTGAACATTCATCTTCTGGAACCAGTCCCTTCTTTCTAGTTAGCTCAATTCACTGTGAGATATTTTATTATATTAATTTTTAGTACGTCTATATCACTCTGTGATTCTGTGATTCTATGGTTTTCACATTCCCATGACATACAGTTTCACTTGCAACAGTCTCCTGAGGTAACTACCTACAAAAAGAGGAAATATGATTATACAATGGTGTGGATTGGAATGGACAGTAAGGATATTGTAGTTCAAACCCATGTACCAGGGGCAGGGACTAGATCCAACAGATCAGGATGCTCAAAACCTGGCCAACCAGCCAGGTTTTGAACACTTCCAGGAATGGGGAATCCACAACGTCTCTGAGAAACCTGTTCCAGTATCTCGCCACCCTCACAGTAAAGAATTTCTTTACAAATTCAAATCTAAACCTATCCTCTGTCCGTTTAGAGCCCTTTCCTCTTGTCCTGTCACAACAGGCCCTTGTGAAAAGCCTTTCTTCAGCCATTTTGGAGGCCCCCTTTAGGATACTGGAAGGCTGTTATAAGGTCTCCCCAGAGCCTTCTCATCTCCAGGCTGAACAGCCCCAACTCTCAGCCCATCTTCATAGCAGAGGAGCTCCATCCCTCTCATCATCTTCATGGCCCTTGTCTGGACTCGTTTCAACAGGTCCATGTATTTCTTGTGTTGGGGCCAGAGAGTCAGACACAGCACTCCAGGTGGGGTCTCACCAGAGCAGAGTAGAGGGGCAGAATCTCCTCCTCAACTTGCTGGCCGCTCCACTTTTGATGCAGCCCAGGTCATAGTTGGCTTTCTGGTCTATGAGCACACACTGCCAGGTCATGCTGAGCTTATTGTTAACCAACATCCCAAGTCCTTCTTCCCCAGGCTGCTCTCAGTGCTTTCTCTTCCCAGCCTGTATTTATGCTTGGGATTGCCCAGAGCCAGATGCAGGACCCTGCATTTGGCCTTGCTGGATTTCATGAGGTCCACATGAACCCAGCTCTCAAGGTCCTTCTGTATGGCATCCCTTCCCTTTAGTGTTTGGACCACACCACACAGCTCAGTGTCATCAGCGACCTTGCTAAGACTGCACTCACTCCCACTGTCCGTGCCACTGACAAAGGTGTTAAATAGTGCCTGTTCCAATACCAAACCCAGAGGATCTTCACTTGTCACTGGGCTCTGCTTGGACATTGAGCTATTGACCGCAATTCCTTTGAGTGCAAACATCCAGACAATTCCTCATCTAGTAGGAGGTCCATCTATCAAATCCATGTCTCACTAGTTTAGAGAGAAGAATGCCTTTTAGAACAGTGTCATATGCTTTGCACAAGTCCAGCAGATGACATCAGTCTCTCCTCTCTTATGCAGCAATGCTGTAATCTCATCATGGAAGGCCACCAAATTTGTCAGGCACAATTTTCCTTCAGTAAAGCCATCTTGACAGTCACCTCCTTCTTTTCCATGTGCCACGGAAATATAACATGATATAAATTGGAGATTTTTTTTTCTATTACTGCAGTCAAGTTCCAAGGACACAATGCACTATAGGTACTATACAGTGGTCCCCTCTCAAGAAAACATTTTAATTATAGGTTGCTGGCAGAGATCCAAAGGAAAGCTGGCTATCATTACTGGCTGGAGGCTTTCATCTACTTTAATTCATAAAAAGCAATGCAAGGCGTACAAAGAAAAGTAATTACCATTATCAGAAGGAAATACAACAATACTAGAGCTGGTCTTTGCTCTCCACAAGAGATGTGCTCTTTTGTTAAGACAACGGTCTTGACTTCCGTGTACTCACACAGCCAGGCTAGAGCATGTGTGAATGCTTAGAAACCTTTTCTACCTTGGCAAACAATGCTTAGCAGGGCAAACATCATATGTTTGATGTCTCTCATTAACCATAAATTTGAAGAAAAACATCTGCCTTTTAGCACAATGTCTCTGTATTATCTATATGCACCTAAGTATCTCATCTGCATGATATTGATAAAGGGATCTTCCTCTGCTGATTCTTAATGAAGCAGTTATTTAATCTGGTACCATATGAAATAAATTGGGTGAGTGTTATAACCAAGTCTCCACTATTATTGTGAAATAATAGTAACACACATGCACAAACTCACACAATCAATCTTATATGCAACAAATATTAGCAAAAATAAACCCTGAGAAATTTTAATTTCATGTAAGTAAAATGATTTTCTCCCTTACCCGAAGAACACACTGCACTTAATCTCCTGTCCGCTATGATGGTAACTGGTGAGAAAAGAGCTAATTACATGAAAGCTTTCTTGCCACTTAATAAGTGTGCCTCCAGAGTGGTAGGGAGACATTTCACTGGCTGTAGAAGGACTTCCCCCACACAGTCACTTTATCATCTTATATAAGCCTTTAAAGGCACCTCTCAGAACATCGTCCTACAGCTGGTGACTACTGCATGCATTCCCAGCACAGACCCACTTGAAATGCCCTGGCTGAGGTACTGGTGCACAGACAGTCCCTCTCTTCCAAAGAACACAATCCTGACCAGATGCAAAATGCCACGGAATTCCCACTGGTAGCAATTATGGTTTACAAAGAAAGGAGATGAAGAAGACCCTTCTCCCAGGACTGGGTGGTTTGGACTGGTCTGCACAATTCTTTTTAGTGTGGCCCTTGCAAACACCATGGAATTGCACTGGTATATTTTGCTTTCTGAAACAGTGTGTGCCTTACACTGAACTTCAAGGCACAAGAAACATTTTAGCTAATAATAAAAATGGTGGGGTTTATCCCTTACACTTCTGAATTACATATTTCATTCAGCACCTGGAGGGATTTTTCTTGGATTAATTTTGTTGACAAAAAAAAAATAATAAAAAAAAAAATACAAAAAAAATTGGGGCAAGTGATTTGCAAAATACTCCCAACACCTCACAAATTTATCTTTTCACACTGCTGACCTCAGCCACTACTAATTACAATTGCAAATTTTCCAGTATTTTTCCATAACCTATTAAGGAAACAGGTTTCCTGTCTTTCAGAGAAGAGGAAAAGCAATTCAGTAGAAAGAACACTAGCCAACCATTCCTGACAGGAAACGGAAACTCTGCTGGTCCTTTTTAGAAACAGAAATTCTACGTTTTATTTCATAAAAATTTGGTGAGTTTTTCTTCTCTGATTTCTGTATTGATTTATGGCTGTATTATTTCACTTGATGTTTATCTAATACTTTTTGGAAACATTTTTTTCTTTGGAAACTGATTTTCTGATGATGGAAGACTGATAGTTATTTAAAACAATGTTTCATTCCCTTTTATATCAGAATTTTGTAATTCTTTAGTAGAATATGAACACAGGCTTGTTTTCATTCTTTTTCAGAATTATGGACCTTGGTGAATCCTTAGCATTACCAGGCATCTTTCTTAATTAATTTCCAAGGCGATGTGAATCATTCTTTTCTGTGAATTCATGAATTATGTATTGTATTGCATACTATGTTCAGTCATGTGATTATTAATATCTCTCACACGGTTCTTAATCATTCAAGGTTGTCTTTTTTCCTACTCAGATGAATAATTTCTTCTACTCCACCCAAAGGTTTTGATCTTCCCTGCAGCAGTTTGAGCTGTTCAATACTCCCTTGGGCCTGAAGACAGAGGCAGCCATGCAGCCAGATACTCAGCACCTCCTGGGACTCCTAAATCCCTTTGGGTCCCTGAGGTCCACCTGTTCTGACTGTTGTTGACACCAGTTGTCAGGGAAGTGCTGAATGCTTCTAAGGAGGTGCACAGCAATTTGCAGGACTGGGCCCAAATATCCAAAGGGCTGGGTGTTTGTGTTTCGTGGCTTTCATTAAGATACCAGAACAGTCCCTCCTGGCTGTCATAGATATTGTCAGCAGTAAGTGCTGTACAAGGAGCAGCCAGAGCTAATTACCAGTTTTGAAGCCCACCCTCTTTTTCAGCTGTCAGTTGTGGTGATGTTGAGAAGCAGAGGTTCCCTTTGCTGTTTGCATGTGTTCAGCAAAAAGACAAAATCTTTTCTCTCCTGAGACCCTGGGAACACCTAGGGCAATTCTGCAGTAGGGGCAGAGCCTCCCCATCATTCTCCAGGACACATTGCTTCTGATCTTACTCTCACCTTGCCCACCCACCATCCAGGCATTTTTTCCATTCACTTCATGCCAAATTGCAACCACGAACTTCATTTATCTTTACAGATTTCTAAAATCTTTGTACTGCTATTGATCCAGCAGGCCAACAAATACAAAATGTAATCTCTTTTTAAGAAATTGTGCCTAATGCCGTAATATTTAACTGAGTATGAGTGTATCACCTTTATTAGAATCAAAGACTTCAGATAAGAGCCAAGGTATCAGAGGAAAAGTGTTAATTTTTTGCTATTTGTCTCTCACAATAGCAGTAACAGACCATTTTTCTGGAAATCTTTTAGGAGCAGGACTCATTGAAAAAAATTATCCCTTTCCACAATTTGAGATGCCATTTAAAGCCCAGAGTAGCAGTATGCTTTCCTTACTGGGAATATATCCCTGTAGATATAAATTATGTTTATATTATGGAATTTAAAGGAAAATTTCTGAGAATTCCAAAGAAAGTTCATGGGACCAGGAAAATAAAAATCAGTATGGCAAAGGAATTCATGGCTGATTACTAGAGAGGAGTAGAATGTGAAAGGTCTGGGGTTTTCCCCCAAATTTAAGGATTTTGAAAGTTTTATTTTCTTCGAAAACAGACTATAGTAAGAAAAAAATAATTTCTGGAAAAATTCTAATTTTCACCTTTATTAAAAATCATCCTTAGGTGCAATGTTTATTTTGTATCAGAATTTTACACCCCACATCACTCCTAACTTCTAGAATTGAGTACAGATGTCTCGCATTATTAAGTTGTTAATCCTCATGTAGGGCAGTCTCAGACTCACACTCTTGTTTGACTTCAGCAAAATTACATATTCTGACAAACTGAAAATGTATCAAATAGTTCTATTAATCAGTGAAGTGTAGGACAAATTGAAATGAATACTTTGATTTATTTATAAATTTTGCTGAGTTTTAAAGGAACTGCAGAAAAACACAAAAAAATAAAAACTACAATGGGGCCCTTGTATAGAGCACACTGCATAGTGGGAAGAAGGGTGAGGTGATCCACATTTCTCCCAGAGAGGGAAGAGGATGTCCTTCTCCAAAGAGAAGTTCCAAAGACATTGCTATACATCCTTAATCCACAGACTACTTGTGCCAAACACAGCCTTAATAAACTGACTGATCAAACCAGAGCACATCGCTGGATCATTTACTGCATTATGAATTTTGTCCTGTGACAGCAGCAAGGTCTGTGGATACTGGAATATACATAAATTTCATATTGATACTGATATGTTTTCGCAAACTCTTGAACACAAAATCTGTGTCGGGAACCACAGGACATTTCTAAAAATATCACAAGAGTGAGTAACATTTGGAGACCTGACTTCTGCAAGGAGGATAAATTATCCTTTCTGAAAAATTACAAACAAGCATGGACGTTACACAAAAAAAATGAAACTATGTGTGATGTGTGGTTGTTGTTGCACTCTGGCAGAAATGGCCAGCACAAGATAGCAGTGAAACGATGGCATAGTGTGACAGAGGTGTGTCCTGATCCAGCCTCTGGCCTCTCTGGGTCACCTCTGTGCCTGACAGTTGTTCTGCAGAAAGCTAAATCTCTGCCAAAATTATAGGATCCCGATATTATTCAGGCTCTATTAGACCCAGCAGTGGTGGACTGAGGAACTCAGTATTTTAGCATTCCAGTCCAGCTGGACTGCAGGAATGAAATATTGACTTAGGCAGCAAACAGGCCATTACAGTGAGTGCCCCAGGCTCTTGCCTGACCAGAATGGGTTTTGATAGTTAAAGCTCTGTCTCTCATTTTGTTTCTGTCCATTGCTTGATCAAGGGCTTTAAAGCTAAATCTCTCTGTATGTTACCAGTTTATGAAATGGGTCAGTTAGTTAGGAAATTCATTACAGTCACTGCTGTTAAGTGGTTTACCTCCGCTTGAGTTTCTGCATTCTGTTTAGTGTGTGTGCTTCCATTTATTCCATTAAATGTACTCTGCAGAACATTGTGCAATGGCCACATGGTAAAAATACAGCATGCCGTTTATAAAAACAAGATTTCATTAAACAGTAAGAAATATAAATCTTTCAAGGAAAAAGGAACTGGTGCCTTCACTGTAAAGTGCAAGTCTGGTAGCCAAAACACCCCTGCACTCAAGAGATTTACTTTGAAAATGGCAAATGGGAGAAAAGGTAACCTCCCCACAAAACTGAGCAAAGCATGCACTTGGAATAAGTTGGTTTGCCTCTTCTGCCTTGACAGTCTCCTTTCAAACTTGCATTTCAATAGCTCTAACTGGGATGTCTCCTCAACTTTGGATGCAATAAACATGTTTTGCTCCTATATGAATATGGTATTTTTATGAACTGATGCCATGCAAGTCACTGATTATTCAAAGAAATTCAAGGAGTTTTACATATTTCTTTTCTAATGAGAAGTAGTAATTTTAGAGCTATCTTCCTCGTAATGGAGGCAAACCACTTGTTAATATCATGTATAGCATCATCTGCAAATAGCATATTGCTGAACTGAAAGGCTTTAATGTGTTGGACCGGTGGCCAAAGAACTAGTCTCCATGGCAACTCTGTATTAAGTTTCCCTGCTACAACAGTTGTGAAGACTATTCAATCACAACTCATTTCAGCTGAATTCTTTTATATTTCTAAATGGCTCTCATAAATATTTCCACTTCCGACATTTTGTCTTAGTTTTAGGAGAAAAGAAAAACATAGGAAAATGAAAGGCCAAATGCAAGGCTGATTTTGGAAAGGTTACTGTGAGTCCTTTTTACATCCCTGGTTTAAATAAAAAGCAGAAATAAAGATAAAGATACAAATATAGATACAAAACAAATCAGTTTGATATGTGTAAAATTTTAGTCACAGCATCTACCCACAGAGCCCTGGCAGAGTCCATCAGCTATTCTATTAAGATTTTCTCAGATCAGTTATTCATCTCTGAACTTTCATGATGTATCTGGAGGCAGGTTCTTCTTAACTAGCAAAGATACTTTTTTCTCTCATCACTGAGTGTCCATACCCACCTGTGGACAGCAGCTTTCTTATCATATACAAGCTCAGGTTGCTTAGTGCCTATCAGGGGTCAGCAGATGGAATAGCAAAGGGAATAAAGAAAGTGGAAAACTCTTGGTTCTAACTACCTCCTGCACAATGTCCTTTCTTTTAAGAACTACTCCTAAAAGCTTCTCACATCCCTTTTTAACTGGCTATCCAAACACATGGCTGTTTCCCATTTGTGGGCTGACCAGAGCTCTTTGCTGGTCAGTTTTAGAAGTAGTTTGCCGATGTGAATAGCCAGATACTTGACTCTTGTGCTGACTTACTGCAACACGTAAGCAAAGGAAGAAATTGTGTGTTCCAGAGAAACTTCCACCTGATGCAAGCGCAACTGCCCACCAGATGAGGCACCATGAGAATATCAGAGCACGGCTCCAATCTCCGCACTGATTCCCCACTAAAAATAGGCAAATGCATGGTGAAATCCCAGTTAATTGGACTCTGTCACAGGACTGACCTTTAGAATCTGAGAACACCTCTCTGTCCATGACCCCTGCTTTCTGTAGCTACTTCTTCTCACTGGAACCACAAGTCAATGGTTGACAGGCATAAAATTGCCACAATGAGGACAGGATTTTTTGGAATACTAGGTAAGATTTTGGAAATAATTTCTAAAGAAATTAAAGCAGCCACAGAACTTCAACTGCTTTCAGAAATAATAATGCCTTCCACATTTCCCAAAATAAGTTACATGAAACTTTAAAAATAACTGATCACTGTGTATGGAAACATCAATACACAGAGAGGAAAAAAAAATTACTCCTGAATATTCACTGAGTGGCTCAAACATACATGCCTTCGTAAGAGAGCCTACACAATCATTAATACATGTGTACACTATAATAATCTGCAAAATTTCTGTTGTGATTTCAGTCATCTCTGTTTCTCAATGTCAGGATCACATAAGCCCAAAGCTTCAGAGAAACAGCTGAAGCGGAATTTATTTTCCATAACTGATGGAAATAACTTACTTATTTTCCATACTAGTGAATATTCTAAATCAACATACTTTTACCTTTTGTAGAGTAGAGCTCCCACCCCTTCTTATACAGGTACACTCTGCTAATAATTAACACAAATATTGATGAAATTGTGTGTTACTGCAGCAGATTTATTCCTGAGGTCAAAGCCTTATATTAATTTAAAATGGCAATCAAGTTAGAACAAAATATCTGAGAGCTTTAACTCTATTCTAACTTCTGGTTTGCTTATAAAACATACAGGCAGGAAAACGGGTTGTGGTTTCAGGTTTCCATTAAAATACTTAGCACATATCCATTTGTGCTTATTAAAAAAACCACATACTTTAATCTGACCATCTCTGAAAGACATAGGTGGGATCTTTTCAGTTTCCAGGCCACATTCACTTATTTAAATGAATTGATACTATGAACAGCAGCAACAATAACATCCTGAAACCACATCAAGCATCACATGAAATTAAAATTTGAGCTTGAGTCATTCTGCTTATCATTACTAATCTACCAGTCATTATAGGTATTTCTGCTTAATCCTTCTTTCCTGTAATATCTTGAGGTTTGACTGCAATATGGGGGCAAATTCATTTAAAAACATGAGATACCAAATGAATGTCTACAGGTAAAATGTCTTACAGCAATGAAGTGTCCATTTATTTTAAAAGCAGCAAGGTTTAATGGAACATTACTGAAGCTTTTAATCATTTCTCAAGATATTTCAGGCCTTTTCCCCTGGGAGCCTTGTCTGGAGGGATCCCAGAGCTAAACTGCAGACAAACTGCTATTTCAGAAAGGGTTGAGGTAGTTCACGATTAAATTAAATTGCAGAGTCCTCACAGCAATAAACTACAGTTAGAAAATAAAGCCCAAAAACCAGCACTTTATGTAAAAGCCTTTGTCTTTAACCACTTTCAATAGAAGATTAGAGGCTTAATTACAGTAAGTTGAGGCAGGGCCAAACCCCACTTCCACTGGAGTTAAAATGTCTTCAGAGGGACCAAAATTTTGCTATGACCACCAGATCAACACATTCCAGTAAAGCTCTTTACCCCAACATCTCCATGTTTTATAGATATTTTTCCCAATAAGCACAGTTTATTAAATTGGATCCCCTGGCTCAGTAAGTATGGCTGCATTGCTTTTGAATCAGTAGAGAATTAGAAAACCGTCCCACAAAAGACAGTGTTTGCAAAAGCTTAATTAGACATATCTATGATCTACTTTGTATTTGAGCTGTAGGTACATAAAATGAGCAAAAGCACCTCCATTTCTCACTTAGCAGCTCCTAGGAAGCAGCACCTTTGCTAAGAAAGTAAACTCTGCCTATGCTAGTCAGCTCATCTAAAGTCCCGATCATTTCCCGGTCACAGGAACACAATGACATGTACTAACTAATTGCAAATAAATACTGATAAATGTCCTTGGCACACTACTTCTTGGCCAGCTAACAATTTCCCAGATAGCTCCTCTGCACAGTTCAAGAGGCAGAGCTTTCCCAGAGTCATTCCCAGGTGGCACCACAGAGGCATTTTGCTACAGGGATGCAGGCTTTCCCTCTCCCCTTGGCCACCATATGCAGGGCTGTGCTCAGCTCTCTTTCATTTGCTATTACAGATGTGGCCTTTGAGACTACTCAAAGCAGAAGGTTCCCATGGCAGGTCGTTGCACTGAGCCAGCCCGGTCACTCTGACCACCGCACAGTGCCAGGCCTCCTGGAGGACTCTTCTTTCTTTCTTTGAGCACAAGATTCTCCAGAAGACCAGATCCAAGCAGGTCCTCTTTAGCTCTTGGCCAGAGGCCCTAGGTTCCCCAGGACATCACATTCCCATGGATTCTAACAGATTCTTTCAGAGGAAAGTCCAGTCTTTCATGAGAATAGTCTGGAACCAGGCCATTGTGCATACAGCAGGGCGCCCCAGCCATACAGAGGTACTTGTATGATACTCTGTATTCTTCCTTACAAAGGTATTCCTCCTTACAAAGATTCACTGTTACCCTGTCCCTCTTACCTCTACTACATAATTCCAGAGTTTTCACTTAACTCAGTATGACTATCAGATGGCAAACCCAGCCACATCTGGTTTTCTATAAATGAAAACATACGGTAAAAGAGCATTGGAGCACAAATGGTAATGTTCAGAGTATTGTATTTTTACATAAAACGAGGGCAATATCTCTACTTACAGCTAGGTTATTTTAGCATTATTCATGCATTTTTAAGATATTACTATGGGTATCTTTTAGGGGTTGACAGTTAGTACATCATGAGCTGAGTATTCTATAAGCAGTTACAAATAGAAGTCCTTTCTCCTGTGATACAAGCGACTAGTTAATCAATTGAAGTCAGCACATCCAGAATATTTACTAAGCTTAATGAACAGTGATTTCTAGGAAGTCTATTTTAATCACTAGATTGGTCCAAATGTAATTTACTACAAAGCTGGTAAATATAATTACACAAACATCTATGAGGTGAATTAATACATGATAACATTCACAAATGCTATTTGGATTTGAACATTACAATATATTTCAAACACACAGGGCAATTACCTAAACTAAGTAAAATACTGTATTTTTGCAGCTTCATTTTTATTTCAATCCCTCCCATCTGCCCCTAAAACCTTCTATAATTTGAAAATGCACTTTGTGGTTAGAACACAGTAAATCACAGGTAAATTCACACAGTAAAAACAGCTCTTCCAAATGCTCCTGTAGTTCTGTAGATCATATGCATAACATTGTCATTTTATTTTCTGGGTGGGTCCAAAATAAAAACCAAATAAAAATTATTGTTCAAAACCCCAAAATAATTAAGAAAGCAATGAAGAACCTCTTACACTTATGACTGCATGTATACATAGATTCATACTCATACAAGGCCATTTAAAGCTATCGAAATAGCTGAGCTGAGATAAAGCAATGAATAAGCAAGTCCTATGACTATAAGGTCTTCGGGCACTAAAGATGCAGAGTATTTTCAGCTGCAGGGGAAGTCAGTGGAGGAGGGACCTTACACATTTCAAAGGAGAATGTGAACACTTCAAAGACTACAGCAGTCAGGAAAAATTAAGGTTCACACCTTTTTTTGTTCATAGGGCACTTCAAATATTAGAGAGGAACAGAGAAACCTGAAAGCAGTTTTAGATGTTTTGGGAGAGCATTTAAGACCCTGAGAAATGCTCGAGTTGTCTGTTTAACAGTAGGTTGTAAATAACACATGGTAAATACCATGATGAATGTGAGCAGTTGCACTGCAGGTGTTTTGGTCATGAAACACTTATGAGCAACCTCATGTAAACATCACTAGAGAGTGACAGTCGAAAGGCGAATGTGGGGTTGCCTAATGCAGATGTGACCCATCACCTTGCCCAGAGCACCTGGTGTCCAAGGGGATGCAGCCACGTCTGAGCTACATGAGACCTTCTGCCTCTCAGGCAAGTTATTTTTTGGGCATACTATCAATATACCATGGTCAAACAGATTCCAAGGCCAAAGGGAGCTGCATTGAAGCACAGACCAAGTAAAGACATTACATTATTTGCATGATCAAGGTAGACCAATACAGATTTTATTACATAAAGATTAATGTATAGATCCTCTAGCTTTTCCCAGCATGTGAACAATCCTCTACAATTTACTGAAATTGGGGTCTTCATTCTGCTCAAAATATTCCTCATTTTAACAACCCAGTGTTTATGACAGTAACCTAGACTGAGGAGTCCACTCCATTTTCTGCATAGGTATATGCACATAAACATTCACAGTTCAGACAACACCCAGGTAACAGATCAAGATGACCTTATTTTTACAGCTTGAATTGGTCCAGAGACCAATTTAATATAACTTTATGTATTCCTCCCACAAGCATCCTTACTTTGAATTCACTATCCCTCTTTTCGGTTTTGTTTAACCACTAAATAAAAATCACCAAAAAGAAATGAATAGAGTATTATTCATCCAAAAGACTTTTTCCATACAAAGAGAATTTAATTAAATTAGATCCTAATCCAGTTAATTAATGTGCAAACTATGCTCAGGCAGCCCTAAAAAGTATTTGTTCCATAGTCTGGGCATCCATTTAAAAGCATATCATAAATCATTTCATTTTGCTTGTCTTCTAGCAGTAATAATTACAAAACCAGAGCACATTTTTCTAGCTGCTATTAATACTCTCCAGGAAAAGTAAGAATGATTATCCCCATTTTACAGGTGGGGAAACCTATTTCCCATTTTGTTAATGATCCCATCTCTCTTTGCACTTCATTAAGTCATTCACAGAAGTATAAAGGGAATCTAAAATAGAGTCATGATAGTATTTGTAGGATGTGCAGTTTTTCATCATTTAACTGTGGGCTGACTGGCTTCAGTGAAGTGTTGGATCAGCTTTGGGAACTAAGATACTGAGGTTTATTAAAGATATGCACATCTACATGGGACTAAATACTACTCATGTAGAAACCTTCCACTGAATAAAACCACAGGGAAAAGTCCTTACTAACTGAAGTCCCATGAATGACAAGCAATGGAATGTCAGCTATTTAATTCATAAGATTTCAGAAAGTAAATGAATGAAGGAAACAACTTGTTTTATTCCTCAGGATGTTTTACATTTTAAAATTTACCTCTCAAAAAATTCCCAACTCTTAACTTACTGTCTAAGATAACGGATCAGATAGAGAAAGTGAAGTGTTTAGTTTATTGCCCTCTTGCTCAACATAAAAGGTCTCTCCTGGATTCAGCATATGCACAGATATGCATCAATTCCAGGAAATATTATCTTCAAATGATGTCTGAAATCACAAGATAAATTCACCAATTGAACTTTCTGGTTATTTTAGCTCTTTTAAGCAACTGAATTGCTACCATAGGTGTTGCAACCACAGCAAGTTTCTGTGTTATTTCTTTGAGTGACAGCTGTAAAAATGTCACAGTGACCTTGAAAACAGGACTAACATGGAAGCACTGTGGAAGAGAAAAGACACTGAAACACAGAGACTATTTTGGATGTCTCCATGGCAGACACATTTGTGCCTCTATATTGCTTTTTACAATTGGTGTGCATGTGGTGTGGGTGTGGGTGGGTGTGGTGTGGGTGATATTAGATTTTACTTGAAGCCTCTCTTACTTTGATGTCCATCAAGATGCAGCTGAAAAGTCAAATTCTGTGCAGAAAAGGGGTGACTTCAGTTAGAGGAGAGTGTGTTAAGGAATACACTCCAGCCTGCAGGAAAAGATGGCAGCGGTTCAACATTACAACTCCTACCAAACTCCCTTAGTGGCTCTGCCCACCATCCACTCTGCTCCCACATCTGGCATTCTCAAAAATCTGTTCCTCATGCTTCCCCAGCAATTCCCTCATTTATGCTACAGGGTTTTAAAATAAGATTGATGAAAAAGTACTTGTAATATTCTGGTTTAGAATTACATTTGGTATCATCTTTCCCAGTTTTAGGCATGCTGTGTCATGACTAGAAGATAAACCATTTGGGGCAGAGACAGGTTATGACTTTTTTTTCATACAGCATTTTGCACACCTAGGACAATTTATGCAAAACTCATGAAAGGTTTGATGTTAACAGACACCTGATATGATACAGTGGTAGGATAGCATCTTATGAAATAAACATCTTCTTGGGGTTTTTTTAATTTCATAAAGACCAAGTTTTGAGAAGTCATTCCTTTCTTATTCTAAACAGGGAGAAATTTGACAACAAAAATACAAATGTTATTTTTAAATGTTTTAATGCCACAATATGGAATCCCATATTTAATTAGATTATATATTTTCTTGCTTCTTTTTCCCATTCTAAACATTCTAAAATTGTATACAAATGATTTTGACAACACTTTACATTCAACTCCTACCAGAAAGGATTATTCCAGCATAGCAAAAGCTCCATAGTGGGGACAGTAAGACAATTGATTTCACCTTAGGTCACATGGGGATAACAAACTGCTCTCAGAAAACAGAACAACTTCCGTAATGTCACAATGTAACACAAAGAATGCATTGGCAACAGGAATGAATACATTTACCTGTGTGTTTAGTTTCTTGCAGTTGTTTCTACAATTATGTGGTGCAGGTACAATTGCAAATGTATAAATTGATGAGCATCATTAGTAAAATGCAGAGTAGTTTGTCAAAATCTCAGACAAATACTGACAGTTTAAATCCAGTTGTTACAGCATGAATTACCTTTCTAGAGCACGTCTCTGAATACATTTATAATCCATTTTAATTGTAATTGTAAGATTAGCGTTTGTTGTTTGGTTTGAGCTGTAATTTCATCATCTCTTAGGAATAACAATGATAAATGTTTTACCGAAAAGAAATAATACATGCATTGGGCAGCATTTTATTACTCTGCCATTTCACTCAAGAAGATTTTAATGCTTCTCTAAGCAGCACAAGAAAAAATTCCACATATTTCCACACAGGCCTTCATAAATGGAATTGAGAGAGACTGCTTGTACCTGCCATCTGTTCTGCAAGTTGAAATCCTTTTAGTGGACTGAGATACCACCTTCTCTCTCAACCCATAAGGATCTCACTGTGTCCAATTAATCTGTCTGGAATTACTCAGAAGAAAAGTCAGTTGCTAAGGTGAGTCCTGCTTGCAGTACATCACTATCACCTCCCCAAGTAAGAAAATTTTGGTGTCACAGAGAAACTTTTTTTTCTGCATCAGGGAAGTGGGAAGAGTTAGAAAAAAAGAGAGAAAGAGAGAGAAATTTGGACTGGAAGTAAGATGAGCAAGGATTAGGTATGGGAGGACCAGTGAGGATAAAAATGGATTGTGGCAGACAAAATAAAAGGAGGAAAACCAAAAAATAATGAGAAAAATTAGATTTAAAAAATGAAAAGATAATGCAGATAGTTGGACAATTACATTTAAAAATAAGCTAAGAAAGAAGGGAAGATGTATTTTCTGTCATTTTCCGTCTTTTCTGTACTCTCTCTTTAATTCTATTAGTCAAACATTTATCCAAACTTCCAGTTGCTGAAAAGCAATTGCCCTCCTGTCTCAGTTAATTCAGATTTTTAATTTTTTTTTTTTTTTTACATTTGGTTAGGAAGCTGGCAAAAAGAACAGAGTATCATTAATCATACTAAAAAGTTCTGCTTTGAAAAAATTTCCTTCAGATCATAATCAATTTTCTACAAAATACATAGAAAATATTGAACAAAAATATATTCATTTCTAGCTAGAAAGGAAATGCAAATAATTTTATATTTCAATTAACTCTTAATTTTGGTATATAGTACTTATCATTAGCATTCAATACTTAATCCCTGCATTTAGCGATTCAGTAAATTATTTTCAAAGAAACTCAAGTCCCTGAAGATTTGCATTCAGACCTCATCCTTTTCCCATTTCATTCTTCTTCACCTCTCACCCACTCTGTCTGAAACTCAAAGGTACACAGAATTAAGCATTTTCATACCTTCCACAGTTTTCCACAAGACAGTACAAAAATAGTTATATCCTTTTGCTACTGTCAAGAACTAAGCTTGAGATCCAAAACAAAAATTCTGTTGGTTGTTTGGGTTTTTCTTAGTTTGGGAATTCTCATCTCTTTCTAAGGCACTTCATGCTCATATCAGCTGCAAACATTCAGTAGCACAAGATGTAAGAAGCCCTTAGGGACTATTTATAAACTTACTTATTAACTCTGTGATGGTTTAAAGCTGCATTTTTACCAAGGTAGCCTAGTTCCATTTCGTTATTTATTCATATAAATCCTAATCATGTTTGAATTGTACTGAGCAAAATGTCTTAATTAAACTTCTGACAATGACTTTCATGGGCTAATTTTATGCCATACAAATAGCTATTTTCTATCAGGCTTATTTTTATAGTCTTTTTTATTGTCACTGAGTATGTTCCTTTTTTGTTCTATAACAATGCTATGCTCTGCAGAGCAATACTAATCCATACTGTTATACAAATCCAGTAATTTGTGGCTTCTAACTGGGATATTTATGTAACGATGGACAGCTTCATAAATAAGTGCTTCATCATCTTTAATGTATTTCTGTTAAGCTTCTCAAAGTACTGTGTGTGGAAGTAGTTTTGTCTTTATTTACAAAAACAGAACCAAGTTCGTGCCCTCACCATGTCAATCCATGTCAGGAAGCTGAACATATTTGCAACCATTCTCCAGTAGTGCAGACTTGTAGACCAAAACAGTTTGTGCTTGTATTTTTAAACAGAGGTCCCACAAAAGTTGATTTTTAGAAATGGTCCTCTGCCTGTACTTGCTCCCAAGCCAAACCTCAGAGCTGTTTAGAAAGATGCCAGTTATCCAAAACAAAAGCACAATAGGAAAGGCTTGAACACTGCCATGAGTTAAGTGATATATTTTTTTGGCCCTGGTCTGATTAGAGTTTGCTCATACAGGTTAAGGTGAATAGAATAGGTTCTGATCTTCACCTAGACAGAAGCACAAGATTTTATCCAAGACTACCAATGCAAGAAAGGCAAAATGAGAGAACAAAGAATGCAAAACAGTCTGTTGCTGTTGTTAAGAAAAGATTTGGCTTTCCCTTGAGATGAGGGGCATTTGCCCTAAAAGAAACACCAAAGTGCAGCTGCATCTAATTGCTAAAATGGGTGTGAGCAAGAGAATTGGCTGGGAAACAAGGAGAAAGGGAGAATGTTATTCCTTTATCCCTGGTTTAAAATCCTCCCAGTATAGGAAGGCTGAGTGGTTGAAGTGAGAGCAGCTACTTCCTTCAGAAAGTCTTTAAGTGCTTTGGCTGGAGTCACATCAAGTTCCTTGCATTTGCTGAGGTTAACAGAGCAGAGCTGAGTTGCTCCATTCATCCTTTTTGCTGGAAAGATAAATTTTTCGATTATAAATATCAAAAGCTCTATTATTTGGTGAGCTGGCTAGCAGGAAGCAAGGCCAGCCTATACCACAAAGTTTTTGACTCATAATTACAGACTGCCTTGGTTTTATTCAGATCTTGGCTAAAATTAAATTCAAGTTAAGGGTACCCCTTTCCTGTTTTCTTGAAAGCAAAGGCAAAATCTTGCTTAGGTGAATCAGTAGTTAGACTAAAGTCTGGACCTAGAACCCTAGTCATTGGGCTACTGATGTTGTATCAATGCATACATATTCTTTAAATCACATATATTCTAAACACTTGCTGCCTCAAAAGGAAATGTCTGAGTCTATTTTGATATATTACAGTATGGCAAAGACAGGTAATACTCAGAATAAAACTCAATCCTCTCTTATTCCTTTATCATAAAGGTCAAACGTTACTCTCACAGTTTAAATGCCGACCTTATAACTGACAGAAATGATGGGCAGAACCTAACAAACACAACAAATAGCAAAAAATGTCCTGGAGAAAGAGTTAATTAAGTTAACTCAGAGAGGACATTGAGAACTATGCTACTAAGCAGCTCTTCAGCTGTCAATGATCAGCCATGTCATGATCCCAGGACAATCTAGGGATAAAGGTAACCCCAAAGCCATTTGGTCAATGGAAAGTCACCTACTAATTTCAGTCATTTATGGATTTACTTTAAGTAAAACTAACTAGAGACTCAAGAAGTTGATCCAAGTAGTGGCCACTGATATCTCATTTGAAAATGTCCCAAATCTCATTGTACAGGAGCAGCAAGCAAGGATAACTACGGACTTCATCTAAAGGATAAGTGCTATTAAAATGTTCGGTATAAGCATAAGCCATAGTCATCCCTATTCTGCTATTGAGTTTTATTCTGAATCTAGCATTCAAATGAAATAAGGAAAGTAACTTATCTAAAGCATATGGATAATTTCAATAAACCAATCAATGACACAAAAAAAAAGCCACTTCTACTCTAGAGGTGTGTGGGGTCTACACACTCTCACAAAGTCACAAAGAATGAAAATACATTCCAATTACTTTTCCTTTACATTCAAGATACACTTCATTTGGGCTTTCAAAGCTAATAAGGTTGTATACCCTGTGCTGCACAAGTGGGACTTGGCAATATGCTATATTGCCATCTGGTTTTGTTTATCATGTATTTTAGCTATTAAACATTTATTGAAGACCTTATTGGTTAAGCCATTCCTCAATAATTGCAGTTATTACTTATTAATCGTAATACATCTACATAATTAGTTAGGGCCTCCTTCTGGTATCCTTACTCACACTGAGTAATAATTTACTCCATGTTCTACCCCAATAAAACACACCACAGATCTGGCTAACATTCATCATAAATTTGGGAAGCAAAACTGTTTTTTCTGTGGCATTTTCACAGTGTGTGTTAAGTTAAATGGATGCATGCATGCACATGTGCATGTGTGTGTTCAAGGTTTCTGAAGAGTTGAGTGGTATTTTGCTTAATAATTTCAGTTTAGAGTGTATATGTTGCCAATTTTTCTGACATAATAAATTGGCAGGAAGAGCATGTCAAGATCTATCATTGCTAGGGATTTTATCTGTGTTATTAACCCACATTGCAAAATACTGGTCATGGTCCATTTTTTGAGATACTTTATCTGCTTTCTTGTTCAATACCAACCTCTATCTTTGGTTATTTTCTAATAACTGAAGTCTAAGATTCACATCATTCTTTTTCAGAGAGAAAGGTACAGTTTTGCATAATTTGAAGATCTGAACATTGGATGACTGACTATATTTAATTGTCCTAAGCTGAAGAGCAAAATCTGCCATTAAGATACATCTTAATTAGTTTAAAGGAAATTGTTATTGGGCCTCTCAAAAAAGGAATCAACTATGTCACAAAAAACCCTCTGTATCAAGCAGTTTGACTATATACAATCAGAAGCTGAGTAGTCTTCAAAGGTGGTTTTGTCCAGTATGTATGAGCCAAAGAAAGTAAAGGTAATAATGTACCTGCTCAGAAGGAAGGGAGCTTGACATTGCACAAATAATGAAGGCAGAAATTATCCTGAGAAAACAATATGCCACGCAAATAAGAGCCCTTGGGAAACAAGACATCAGGTCTCTGCTTGCCATTTGTGAATATGAAAGACATGTCGCAGTCCTTCCTAATGAGTCTGATCCATACAGATTAAATAACTCATTTTCTTACCTCAGGCTGGGAAAACTGTAAAGGCCACAATGCTTCAACGTGTTTATGCATATTGGGTTTGTGTTGTCATGTATAGATGAGAACCTGACGCATTAGAAAAAAGGCAAAATAAGTTTGTTTTCTACTTTCTTTCAGTTCTCAATGATGAAAATTATACCAAGGGTCCTTTTTTTTTCCTTAATAAACTGATTTTTTTGGGTTTAGCATTGGCTCTGCAATTCCCATTTCAACAGAGCTTAAAAATTCCACCAAGAAAACATTTTTAAGGGATAAATATGTAGTTGAGCTAGATTCATTTGATTTGTACATATCATTAATATCTGTGTGGCCAGAGAATTAGGAAGAGATGTAAACACAAAATTGAGCTTGGAAGAGGTTTTCAGTACTCTCTAGGAAGCACAGTAGGTGGAGCTTTGTCTATATTTAGAAGAACTGTGACCCTGGACCAAGGTTTATTAGGCGGAAATGAATTTAGCAGAAGTACACTGGAATAAGAACAAGTAGATGAGAATAATAGCTTGCCCTTTAGAATGTCCTTTTGCTTCCAGAGGTAAAATTAGTTTTCCTTTCTGTTTTGTATTTCACTTCATCATTACTCAAAAGCATTGTATGTGCTGTATTAAGACTACAAGCTAGACTTTCCTGTTGTGATTAACATAGATGGCAAAAGTAAAATAAACAGAATTCTCAAGGGCTGTAAGCACACTAAGCATATTTTAATTCATTCTCACCAGACAAGGAAATCTTAATCATAAATACAGTAAATTTTGCCTCAACAGAGCAGAATACTCCAGTACTCAACTAAGATCAATTTGTGGCAGCAAATTAAAAGTATAGCACAAAAATACTACAGCACAACATAATTAAAACTATCCTTCTTTGACCCCCAGTCAAAGAGAGACAGTTTTAATTTTGATGCACTTCTGTGATACAAATTTCTCTAACAAGTTTGTTCTCCTCAATAAGCCATCTAACTATGTAAATATTGCAAAGAAAACTTCTGGAATGAAAAATTCTGCAGCAACATTATGAACAACTTCATACTCTTTTCCAAGCTCTTCCTAAGCTTTCTACTCTTTGAGCCTTTTATTTTAGTATCTGCTAGCTATAACAAAGAATCAATCAGTTAAAGGACAGCAAATATGAAATTCAACTTCGAAATTCCATTGTAGCCCCTAAAATGGTATCTCATCATTTAATGACTTACATGCAAGTTTAGTAGCTGTGGAACATCTTTACGGGCACAATTTATGCAGTCCCATGTTCTCAATAGTCTCCCACACTTGGCCAGTGCACTATAACTTTCAGTCATGCTGGCTAGCATTATAGGTAACGCAGTTAGATGTTACTAAATCATATTTCATTTAGTTGAAAAAGGCACAAGAATTGAACTGTTCAATTCCAGTTCCAGGGATTTTTAGTAGGCCACGAAGGATGAGGCTGTTTTTTTGGTGTTTAATGCTCAGTGTTTCAATTTTGCAGCACATGCAAGAAGAGTGTCCCATTGCTAAGGTTCAGTCTGGATTAGACAACCCTGCTCTTGCATCCTGATCTTCCCTAAGTTCACAACACGACTTTGGGCAAGACTCTTTGAACCAGACTGATCTTGTTCAACTTCAGATGCTGCAAATATCCAAGCTACAGCAGATATCAAGGTTCCTTCCCAACAGTGCAAAAAAAGGTGTGCATCTCCAGAGAGAGATTTATTTGGTTCTAAAAGAGATTTCTAAGAGAGGCAGCAGTGGTACTGACTGACCTTGTACTCCTGATGCCTGCAGTGGTGCCAACCAACTGCAAATGGAGCTGGAAGTTTAGGATTTTGCTGAGCTTTGAATAGCTCGAGTAAGGTAAAATAGATTTCCCTATGCTAAGTGTTCAAGCCACTAGACAAGGTGGGCACTCCTAGTGGCTCTCCAGCAGCCTGGAGTGTACAAGCTATTGGAGAACAAAGCATGGCCCACTCAGCATGGGCCCATTGGCACTGACTTCAGTGTGCACTAGCACCTGAGAGAGGATCCTTCTCTGACAACTTGCACAGCCCGGGCTCCTGTCCCCAGTGCCAGTGCCCACCATGTCTAGCACTTGAAGGCAGCTTGTACATGTGTTCCTGAGCTCCAGCTGTGTCAGCAACAGCAGTGCAGAAGACAGTGTGAGTACTAAAGACACTTACAGACCTGTGTCTTTGTGCTTTATTTCTTCACCTCACAAAAGGAGAGCAGCACTACCCTTGTTTAATGCATGCTCTGAATATGAAAATGTAAAAAAAAGTTAGAGATTAGGAAATTCAGTAACTACAGTAATAATATAATGGTAATAATGATCAAAAAAAAATCCAGCTATTATTACAACATTTCTATATAGAGAAAATTCAAGAAAACAAGATATTTTTCCCTAAGCATGTTTGTTAAAAATTAAATAAAAACTGTCTTAAATATAAATTACAAAAGGAGAATTCATCTGACAAAGTGGTTTTTTCACATATGTATATATGTGACATTTGCTACGAATAATTTTTTAATCATATTTTTCTACTGAAGTTTTTAAACAATATTTAGAGCATTAGAAATGTCATGACCATTTAATTTCTACAGAAGGATGGAGGAGTACTGTAGCAAGCTTTGTTTTTGTAGCTAAAATTCAAAACTATGGAATGTTTTGGCATTCTATTATATGAGAAGTTGCTGCAATCATGTAATTACAGACTATTATAATGCATATACACCAGAGGGCAAAGGCCACTTAACTTGGACATTTCCTGGCTTTGAGTGCGCAATGCAGCAACAGGACAGTTCAACAGGGAACATAACATTTTTTGCTTTTAATAGAGTATCTATAATTCAAGTCAGCAATAGCTTCTTCCTAATTGCCTTGTTGCCAGTTGTCATCAGATGTTAAACTAAAGACAGAATGATGTGTAACAGAAATGTGCTGCTACTAGAAGAAGGAACATGAATTGCCCTTTGTCATAGCTCGCTAAGTTAGAGCCAACCACAAAGTACATGACTGTGAGATACTCTATCCAGGCCTGTTTCAGCAGGGTAAGAACTGCAGCATCTTTCCAAAAACAATGATCTTTGTTTGCTTGTTTCTTTGGATTTTTTGTTTTGTTTTGTTTAAGATAAAAGCATAAGGAAAAAAGTTCAGGTGATTTCTGAAGTGTCATTTCCTAGCTTGCTTCCAACTCAGAGTGGTGCTTAATACTTGGAGTGGCAGTCAAAACATCCCAGCTGATAGAGGATCAATAAGCTAATATGATTGCAGATATAAAGTCTAACATTTTAAAATCCACATTTCTAAACAGGCTTAGGATAGCCACATGTTCAAACCAATTGACTTTTTGGCAATTATTTTTAAAATTATGACCCTATTTACAGGAAAATACAAAACAATTTATCTTTCTTCTGTTGAATATTTGTACTCCTGGAAAATTAATGTGAATTATTGAGCAAAGTAAATAGGACTCTGATTCAGAAGGACTAGGAGAAAACAAAGAAACAATCCCTTAATGTATTATTAACAATTTCTTGTAAAGGGTTTGCCTATAACATTTAAAATAAAGTTAGTAAATAGTAATTCTCCTAATACAAATCTCTCTTTCAAAAATGGCTGCCTTAAGCACTGAGGGAATAAGAAAGGAACTGCATTTTAGAAGAGAATCTGAGCTGTGATATGGAAGTCCCAGTTGTATCCTCTCCTTATTGTTGATTAATGCAAAATCTTACATCTGAACGCACTTCATTTTAGAACGAGTAGTTTAGTGCTCATAGCTCTTCATAAATATTAGTACATCTTCTTCTGTTCTTCTGGATAATGTAAAATTGAATCTGAGCAATTAAAGGTGTTTTCTAGAGCTGTAATAACTTCATTTTAATGTCATCACATTTTCTGTTACCTCAGTGGTTTCTAAGCTTTTACTAATTCAAACTGAATGTTCTTGACATGACATTTCCCCTGATATACACCTGTTTGTTACAGGCACCTGGTCAATTATTTAATTGACATAAGTTGTACTTTTACTTAATAGGAAAGAACATCTCTGCTGTCTACTGTCATGTTACATCAAACGTGTGTGAGAATTGGGAGTGATTTCCTCAGTTCTGCAAACATTTTTACATGTTTCATTCTACTTTTGAAAAGCATCATAAGTTCTGTAGGAAACACTAAAAAAATAAGAATGGTTGTAATGTTTTGAGTATGTGGTCATACATGTATGTACAGAAACTTTGTCTAAATTTGAAACACTAAGTCTGGGGTGAAGCCCATTAAAATCAATGCTAGTTTATGCATTGTTTCAATTTCTTTGTAATCAGTCCTATGTAATTTATTCTGTTACAAAATTGTGAGGTCCACAGAAAGAGTAATCTTTTGTTTCTGTGTAGATATCTTGCTGGTATTTTTTATCTCAAGACGTAGAATGGTTACATCAGAATCTCCCAAACTGTAAATGATCATCCTACTGTTCAGCCTTTGTAATAAATACTGTTGGCTCTCCACTGAGCGTGCAAGCTAAACTGAATAAGGTCTCCATGGGGCACAATTTAGAACACTGAGGATGTCTGACTCAATAAACTGCTGGTTGATTTAACAAAAGGGCACATGAGATCAGAATGACAAATTAATCTGGGCTAAGTGAAAAGCCATGCTTTTAATTTTTTCATAGAATAAAATGGCTTGGGTTGGAAGGGACCTTAAATATTATCTAGTTTCAACCCCTCCACCATGGGCAGGGACACCTTCCACTAGATCAGGTTGCTCAAACCTTGAACAATTCCAAAGATGGGGCATCCACAGCTTCTCTGGGCAACCTGTGCCAGTGCATCACCACCTTCACACAAAAGAATTTCTGCCTAATATCTAACCTGAATCTACCCTCTTTTAGTTTAAAAACATTCCCCTTGTTGTACTAACATCTGCCCATGTTTCTCTCTCTCTTTAATAAGCTCCCTTTACATTCTCAAAGGCTGCAATGAAGTCTCCCCGGGGCCTTCTCCAGGCTGAACACTCCAGCTCTCTCAGCCTGTCTCCATAGAAGGAGAAGATCAGAAGCTCCTGCCTTCTGATCACCTTTGTGGCCCTTTAAATTAAAATAAAGGTATAGGAACCTTCCCTTTTTAATTCCTTTACTTTAAATGTACAGCACCCTTACAGAGATTTTGCCTTTCAAAACCCTACAAACTTTTACAGGTTTCAGAAAAAAGGTCAGGATTACATTGGAGCCCAAAGTCTCTACCTCCAGTGACTATTCGATGTTAAAAATTAAAGCCGTAGACATTTTTCTACAAGAATTTTTCTTTCCATGCCATTTCATAGAAAACAAATACAGCATCAGTAGGCAGAAGGAAAACTTCTCAGTCCCAAAATCTGTTTTGTATTCTAATAAATTTTGCCTGACTGTTTGGTATAGAAATACGAGAGATGTTGTGATTCCATATGTTTCAATATAAAAATGGATCTTAAAGCAGAAAAGTGCTTTTGTATTAAAACCAAGCAACATTACCTTTTCACCCTGCCTGCCCTGCTGCCCAGCAAAACAAAAGGAAAACTATGTTTCAAGGTAGGTTCAGCATAAGATAACGTACAGCCAGTTTCTTTCCCTGCAAATTTCAGGAGAAAATTTTTTACGGTTCTGCTCCACTTTGTATATGAGTGTGGTTTTGGACTTGTGATTTTATCTAAACACAGCCATTGTACACATAATTTTCTTACATCCTATATGGACCACAAATTGAAAAACTGATCTCAAATCACAGGCCAGAAGCAGAAACAAGAAAGGGGGAAAAACCCCAACCAATGACAAAGTGAATAGCAGTCACAGGACTCACAGAGATGAGAATAAATGAAAACAAAATAGCCTAGGCTGCATTTTATCAATACATCTCAGCACATGGAAAGAGACACAGCTATTTATAGCAAGCAGTCCTTTTCTGTTTTCCACCAGGTTTTACGACCAATAATTATAGTGCATAATCAAAAGTGTTGAACTCTCACAAAGCATGAGTCCAGACCTCAGAAAGAAAGTACATTGCTAATTTGCATTTTGGCCAGGCCAGAGAAGGTTTTTTAAGCCTTTTCCAAAATTGCAGGATAAGAATCAAGCCCTGCCTTCTAGAATTTCATACTGTTCCATCTCTACCACCTTTCTGCCATTACATTAGGTTTTCCTGGATCACTGGCTTCCAGGGAGAACCTAGAAAAGCTGAGAGGTAGCACCATTTTCCTTGGGTGCACAGTCTGGCCCTGTGCGTGTGGGAGAGTCCTCTCCGTCTGTAACCAATTCTCCAGTCATTTAAGGAACACAATTAAAGCAGAGATGACTGAACAGGGCAGAAGAAGAATCTCTTCCAAGCTTTCATGTATACTTTTGAATTCACCTCAGGCCTGCTGGGCACCATCCTCCTCCTCTGCAGCACTACTACACAATTCTACTTTGCAGGGAAGGAATATCAAAAGCAGAAAAGACTCAAACAGCAAATTCTACAGCAATCTCCCCCTTATATCCCATCACCAAAAAAAAAGAGAAAGCCTATGGAAGGCTAAGTGATTCTGTTTCAATCCATTATAACCCTCTGAAATGGCAACTCTCAGGCAGCCACTATAGTACGTGGTCCTCAGGGAGTAACAGAGGCAAAAGAAAAGGGCACCGAAGTAATGTTTATTTCTTCCTTCAGCTTTTCTGGTATCCAAATGGACTATAAAGAGTCTGGAATCTCAGATGTGTTCAACTTAGAGGCAGATGAAATCATTTTCCCACTGAAAAAAAATCAAAATTGTAAACACTCATGGAGCAAAGAATCACTGCTGTTTTTTCAGAGGCTTATGTAATAACATCAATATCTTGCTCAGACTTAAGGACCCCCTGCGTTCCTCCCTCAGAAACATTAGCAGGAGAAGAAAATACAATGATTTTTAGAGACAAGGGCCACAATATTCTTGGCAATTACAGTAAAATTACGGTAAAAGTGGGCAAATTTATTTCAAGTGCACAATGTAATTGTATGATTGTATTGAGGATAAATGACACTATTTTGTCTTTAATGTATAATCAGTTTATATTTAGGCCGTGGGTAGGAAGGAAATGAAACCTTTTTGTAATGTCCTTTGTTGAATACATTCATTGAAAAAGCCCAGCCCACATTCTGGCAGCCCTCTGAAAGGTTAGTACAATTATGTTTAAAACAATCACAATATTTATTGTTAGCACCACTAAACTGAGAACCAAATTGGCTGTCTCACTGATCAGCATCTCAGACCATGCCCCTCAAAGAAAAAGAGACGATCTTTGCGTATGCCTGAAAGGCTGGTGAGTGGGGGACCAAGTCTGAATGAAGCCTTATTCTACAGTCTTGAGGATTAACACCACCTCCTCTACCCTATCAGGGTGGCAGTCCATCTGAAAGTAGTAATAGCCTGCAGGCTATTGCTATGAACAGCATGTTTCAAATACAGATTTCAAAGCTCTTTACAAAGGATTACCATTATCTGCATTTTACATACAGCAAACAAAAACATTTGGGAAGGAGATATTCTCTGAGGATGAGAATAGAAAAAACATCACCTCCTTAGTTATCAGCCATACATTTTCTGTTAGGCTGGCAACTTGAAAGCTGCTGGAAGCCCACTGGAGAAAAAGTGATTGAATGTTTTTAGTAAATTGGCATTTTACAGCATATTCCAGTGTGCAGATAGAAAATGATTCACTGATTTTAGTGAACTTGTATTAATTTACATAAGTGAATTCAAGTGTTATATACAAAAGCGAAAGTGATGATTAGTTATTAAAGCTTCTTTATATATAGTTTCTCTATAAAAAATTCTCCCCCAAAATCTAGCTGTTCAAAAGAGAAAGTTTTGTTCAAATATAGTTACTGAAATTAGAAAATCATCTTTATAAGAAGTGTCTGGAGAACACTTTAGCTTTGGAGAAAAGGTGTCCTCTACAGCAACTTCAAGGAAATAAACACCTGTTTAGAGATTAATTTTAGGTCTATCCTGAGGAAGGAAGAAAGGGAACTATGAACACAACTTTCTCTAGGAAAAAATCTCAACAACATGACATTTTTTTTGTGCTGGTGAGGTAATGCTTTAGGTGATCTTGTAAGCCTTTTCCACCTCTAGCATCCACACTTCTGAGAATTTTCAAGGAAACCAGTGCTCCAGCATTTCAAATAGGCCACAGGAGCCAAGAGGAAGCTGAGCGTTTTTTTTTTTTTTTTTGGTGCAGTCAGCAAGATGTCTTATTCTTCACTTTTTTTTGTCTATTTAAATTTTTCTATTTATAGAGAACAGCTTTACAGTTTATTGACAAAGTCAAAATTAAGTTGCAATGCATATTTTTGCACATCCTTTTAGCATCAAAGCATGTGAACAGCAGTGCTATATGTTTCACTCCCTTTCCTTTTTCTATTTTGCCTGCAAAATAAAAGGGTATTTGTGACATTACAGTTGCCATAATGGAAAATGACAGCACAGAGGCGGGAATGTCATTGTATTACCATGGCAATAGACAAACAGTGCTTATTACTGGTAGTTTTAAGTTTTCACTCAAGTATTGGAAGCACTTTTTAGTTCTTTCTTCTTATGTAAACATATTTTAGTGATTTTTGGCTGGCTTCATCCTTGCTGGCTCAATCAGGTGCAAATTAAATGGCAGTTCTGTAGGCCAGGAAGGTCTCCTGCTCCACTGAGAAATAAATCACCTTGTGATGACAGATTTCATTTCCACTGCCCCTCCTTCTCTCAGTCACAGGCACAGGGTGGTATCTTTATTTTCAGTCCAAGGAGCATACATTCACGTATCCCAACTCCTGAGCCATTCAGGTTTCTGAAAGCTTAGAGCAGAGGTGAACTTACTCCCTTTACTTACCACATCTGACAGCATTAAAACCAATGCTGTTACTTTTACTAATACTTGGGCTAAGTTTTAATTGACATACTGTCCAAATCAAGACAGATGCTTACTTAACACACTGGCATATTAAATAATTACTTGAGCTTTTGAATTGCCTATACTTACACTGATCACACTTAAATGATTTTGTTAAGTGAAATGTAAATTATCCTATAATTACAATTGTAATTGAGGATTTATCATAAGAATTAGAATAGATGTAAGAGCCTTGGAAAAAAATTATCCTACTGTAAGGCAGTTAAATTAATTAGGAGGCCGAAGAGTGCTGTGATTTGACTGAGATTCTGTAGCTAATATTCTATTAATAATATTAATTTCTCTTTAAGAAATGTTCATGTTTTATTTTCACCAAAGTCAGTAAAGTTAGGTTTTGGGCATTTAACACCTGTAAAGTAAGTTCTAGTTTTAAAGGTTCACTGGAATAAATTAAGCAATTAACTACTTGTGGGGAGGAGAATCAGAAAGGTTAACCTTATGGATTGAGATCAGAGCAATTTAATAACTGAAAAAAGAAGTTGTTGTTGTTGTTGTTAATAATAATATGCCAATAATACTATAATTAGTAAGGTTGTAATTATAAAGTGAGGGAGAGAGAGCAACAGACTCTAAGAGAAACAAGTGATACACAACACAGTTGTCCAGCACTCACTGATCCAGCCTGCCCTCCAACAGCACTCAGCCTCTTCCAGCCAACTCCCCCAGTTTATATACTGGATGTGTTGCTCTGTAGTGTGGAATATCCCTTTGGCCAGTTTGGGACATCCTGTCCTGGTTACACTCTGTGCCAGATTTCTGTGCAGTTCCTCACTAGCAGAGCATGAGGCACTGAAAAATCCTTGACTCAAGGTAAACACTTCTTAGCAACAACCAAAACATCACTGTGTTATCAACATTATTCTCATACTAAATCCAAGAAACACAGTTCTGTACCAGCTACTAAGAAGAAAAGGCACTCTGTCCCAACCCAAACCAGGGCAGACTCTCTTTGTAAATTTTGCCTGCGTGTATGAAATCCCAAGGAAAGCAACAGTACAGCATCAATTGTGATAGAAACATCTAACAATAGAGTTGAAAGAAGTCTCAGACATTTAGAAAGTGTCTATGACCTCAGCCAGAATCAATTATCTATCATGCCTGACCAGTTTGTCCAGCTTGCTCTTAAAATCTTCTAGTGATACCCTTCCATTCCAGTATTTCAGGGCCTTGGCAAATTCATTCAAATATCCCACCTGAACCTCTCTTTCTTGAGATTCATCTTATTTCTGCCACCATGGGGATGGAGCACACAAAATCCCCTTCTTCTTTGCAGCAGCCCTTACATATAAAAGTTTTCTGCCACATTGTTCCACAGTTCTCCTTTCAACAGGCTAAACATCCCCAAATTATTATTGACTTTTCCCCCATGCATCACAATTGCATGCCAAGGTCTTGGTAATGGGGAGAGTGGGGGAGTAGGGGGCTGGGGAGGCAGAGGTGGTGCTGCTGAGTGGCTTCTGAAAGACTCAGTTAATTTTCCCAAGCTGAGTCTGTTCTGCCCATTACAGTAATTGGTCTCCCTGCCCTCCCATGAACCTATCGTATTTCTGAGCCCTGTGCATCTGAGAAGGGGAATGATAGAGCAGCTTGGAGGGAACCTGACGTCCAGCCAGGGTCAACCCACCGCATCCCTCAACAACATCTTACAAAGTCTGAATTCATTGTTCTTTCAAATATTTTGCCTCCTTCTTGAAAAAAATATGCCCAAGCTGGGTTCAATATGATGCCCTACTAGTTGGCTAGATTTAATCTTTACTAAGATTTTTTAGTTAATATGAGCAATCGCTCTTAGAAGATTTTCTGTCTCTTCATCACTAGATTCTTCCTCTCCTTTTCTTTGGATTTAATGAGTAAAAATCTGTCAATATTCCAGTGTGATATCTGGTTAACATCTGAAAATGCACCAATGGTGCAGCATGTTCTCAATGCAAGCTGTGAGATAATGTGTCTATGCGTTAAAACTGAGATTTGTGTAATAGGCTTAGAAAGCTTGACCTGCACAAATGGGCAACTGTGGGATAAAAAATTAATTAGATTAAACCAGAAGAGTAGCAAGTTTGTCAAGATCAAGTAGGAAATTAAAAATCAGGTTCCGTGTAGAATGGGACCTATGGATGGATGTACTCAGAGATGATAAGTAACTCCCTAGTAACCATTTTTTCATACTAATGAGGCTAAAAACCTTGAAACAACCAATTAAAAGTAAATATCCTAAAATTCAGTGAAGCAGTGATCAAAATAAGGAATTAGAAATGTTCCCAGTATGAACAAAAGTGCAGGCACAACTGAATGAACTACCCTTGTGGCAATGGAGATTGAAACTCCCCAAAGGTCCTTTACCAAGATTCTGATCCATTCGTCCCCCTCACCGCCTACAATAAAGGCCTTAAATAACACACACATGTTCATCATTTGCTTTTTTTTCCCCCTCCCTGAAATAAACACCTGCTGGTTTTACTTAGTTTTGAAGAAAAAATTATAAAATAAAAAATTATGATAAGAGGTTATTTCTCTAAGAGGGTGTGATTCAAAATACTCTATCAAAACCCCAATCACAGCAAATAGTCTGAAAAAAATTGTATATTCAATTCCAATAAGCCACTTAATAAGTCTAAATTTAAAATAAAACATTGATTGACTTCTGCGATAACAGATTTTGAGATGTTCAGAGGAGTCTTCTTCACAGAAAAACAATTTTAAGCTCTTTACAAACTCTCAAGAATGCAATGCGTTCCACATACTCAAAAGTAATAGCAGGTGTACCTTTGCTGAGAGTTTGGTGATTTCTCACATGTCCTTTGTCCATTATCATTAATGTCTTTCACTCCCACACACTGGGAAAGCTTGTGGTCACACAGTCCCTGGCTACTAATACCAGAGAAGTTTCTCACCTTCATCTTTGAATCCTACCAGGTGCATGTTGCAGCTCTGAGGATGTTCCCATCTGGGAATGTTTTAATTGTTTCAATAAGCACTGTCTCTCATCACCTGCTAAAAGGTTTCCACTCTGCCCTCTGCAGCATATTTATCTCTATGGAAAGGGACCACTGGAGGCAATATTAAGTGCAGCTTTGCCTCCAGACTCCCAAGGGTGGCACATGGGACCATGCGGAGCTTTGGAAATTCGCTTTCCAAAGCCTACTGACAAGCTAATGGTAGCCCTACAAGGGGGAACTTGGACAAATTTGTTAGTTCTGAAGGGATGGATGCGAGTATTCAGATGTGAAATGTGTGCTGGTCTGCACTGATATCCAGTGGTCTTGCTCTGCTGCAGCAGTTTGATTTCTGCTGGAGGTAGGGATTAATCACTGAATGAATTAGAACTCTATGTTTTGACACAATGCCAAGAAAGATGGGTGCTATCTCTGGCTTGAACGCAGTGCCTTTGTCCTGCTCGGCTGCTACTTCAGGCACTGGAGCTGCTTTCACTGACTAGTAATTTGTCTGGAGCAAGACAGTCTAAGATCTACAAGGACTTAGAATGAGCCTTGAAGGTAGGGTCCAAGACAGGAATAGCGAATCCTTCTCCGCCTCTCTGTTGGAAGTCACCCTTCCTCAGGTCTGACAATTCTTTTGTTTATTAGGAAAGAATGATTTGTTTGACAGAGAGACCGCACTTACTTCACTGACACCTAGCACTATTGATATTTTTTAGATTGTCATTGCGGGGAAGTATCAGAAAAATGTTTAAAAGGGAATTTGGAGTTGGAAGAATACCACAAGGCATTAGAAACAGTATTTATTAATTCTCAGCAGCTCATTTTCTTCAGGGCCAGAAAAGCGAAAATTCTCTGTAATTACTAACTAAAAATGTTTACATTATCCAGGGAATTGCAAATTCCCTTTAATTGTTGATAGTAGTTTAGATACTTGAGGTAGAGGAAGTAAAAGATAGAGGGAATAAGATCAGTCATTACAGCCAGCTCTCACTCTCCCATCTTAAGGCAAAACAAGCTTCTGTGAACACAGGGACAGTACAAGGACAGTTTAGCTAAAAGCAAAAAACTTTCAAAAGGTTGAAAATAAACCAGCATTTTGTAGCACCAAGCTCATTTGAAAATTTCTAAAACAGTACCACAGGTTCCTACAGAACATGTTATAGTCCATCGGTGTATAAGCAAGTGGTTTGGCACAGAATAAGTATGCAGGTTCACTAGGCAAAAATTCATCTTTGCAATTAATTTACCTTTCTTGAAAATCCCCTTTGCTTACACAATTCAGTCATACATCTGCCATTTTCTTCCTTCTGCTTGTGAACTCTTAGGCAGACAAAATCCCAGCTATGAACTAGTAACACATCTTGAATGCCTTAGAAACCAAAAGCCACAGAACTACTGAAACAAAATGTTCTGCTTCAGAAAAATATCCTATAACTTAGGAAAGACTATTACATTTTACATGCACAAAACAAAACAAAATATCTTCGAGTAAGTTCGGAAAAGTTAGGAATTAAAGTATTTAAAAAACAAAAGGGATTCTGAAATCCTGATTTACAAATTAGTAGAATTTCTGAAGAATACGTAAAGTAATAAAATAGTTCAAAAACTGATAATCTCTTATTTCTCTGGAACATAAAGTACAAGCAGAATTCCCATCTGGTTAAGGTAGCAAACATGGGGGTGGAAACACTAATTATACATTAGCTCAGTTAAACTAATTCATGTGGGACTGCATCACATGAATAGATAAAATAAATATTAGTATTTTAAATGATGGAAGAACTAGTAAACATGTAATCATGTTAAAACTATGCCTGTGATAGGTAGCCTGGATTTGCAAATGCTACAGTAAAAATGAGACTTTAAAAGAGATGAGACCTGGCCAACCTGCATATAGCTGATGGTTGTTTTCAATGGCAATTAAACTGACAGTAAAATCCACAGAAAAACAGTGTAAACATCAACTGCCAACAGCAGCTCCTAGGAACTTTCTGAAAAAGTGAAGTAGTGATAACTCTGGGGGGAAAAAAGAGACGGGTTAGTGATATTGAAAGACAAATTAAATCAATAGAATTGAGGTGTTTGATTATGCCAAAATGGAAATAACTCCGACATTAAATAATGATAATAGAGAGATTCTGCTCCAAATCTTTAACAGGTATAAATCCTACAGCTTTAGCAAAGTTGAGGGTAGATCATGGCTAGGTAGATCAAGGTTAGGCATCCAAAGTTCAAAATTTGTTTTTGGAAGAAAGTCCAACTTATTCCCCTCCTTTCGCATTAAATATTGTTTCATTCTTGGGAATTCTCATAATTCCAACAAATTACTTACAAAACAAAATAATATCCAAAAAGCTGAAATGTCAACATTTAGAAGAAATTAGCAATTTTGAGCAAACTTGATGGTGGAATGTCAGCTTTTGTGCCCATATACAAAGCTACTGCTCCTCTATATTCCTGAGGTCTGAAGAATGTGCTTTATCTACTGTATATAATTTAAAAGCTGTTATCACATTGTTTTCACCTAGGCAGACAAACACGTGTTTCTGTAGCTTTAATAAATTCCCTATTTTACTAAATTAAATCAGAGCGTATTGTCATAAACAGGTACTTTTAGGATAGGCAAGACGCATTACTATGAAAAACTTTTTGTGTGTACACGGTTATGTGTTTAACTTGTAGAACTTGCCCTCTGAAAGTGGTTTTAGTAACTTCTTTCAGGGCGTACTTGTGTAAAATGAAAGTGATCCCATCAGGATTTGTAGGTTAGCACTGAGGATATCAGTCAGACTTGATAGTCAAAGTGAAGTTTGTTCTCTCCTTCACAATTGTGTCTGTGCAACACTGCATAAATAACAGACCTGTAGTTTTTGAGAGCCCCACACAGAGGTTTTGAAATAATCTTCCAAATTTGATTATAGACTCAATGTTTGTGTAATTTATGGTTTAGCTAGATTGTCTTTTAGAAAGACCTCACATCCTGATTTTGAAACTGTGGGTAATGGGGAATACATGACTTTTTTATTAGATGACCCCACAGTCATTTATCTTCAGCTTAAGAAAAATAAATCTGCATTTAAATAGGGACTGAACTTCAGACTTTGAAATAAGTTGTTCCATTGCTTTGGGCTTCCTTTTGATCTGCTTTTTTATTGTTCGCTTAGGCCAGATTGAACCAAAGTGTTGCTGCAAGTGGAGTTCATCCATCTCCCACACAATCCCTTTTATCCCCAAGGAAATAGCTCTTGTCCAATTTATTGCAAAGGACTAGTGTGAACCCCACTGCTACCTCATCTGAGGCAAAGGCGAGGTGGGGGTAGATTTTGCCTACATAGGACTTAGAATATCTGCTGTGTCTCAGCAGTGGCAAAAAGTACCATGAGTTACCTCTCTCCGTCCTCCTAAACGACAGGACAGAGGCATGTGGCACACAGAAGAGTGACGCACCATTGCCCCATCAGTATCCATAGGGATTTGGAGAGGATCATTCCTACATCAAGGGTTGTCTCCGTGTCCGGGCACATTGTGAAGGTAGGGAAAGGAGCATCTGTTATATAGGCAGGTGTGAGATATGGAGAAGGAGGGAGGTGGGCTCCCTCCACCAAGCCAGCTTTAACTGTGCCATGTGGCTGGTGCTGCTGTCACTACGTGTCAGGGACTGAAATGTTATGGTTCATGGCTTAAACAATGTTATGAAGGACCTTTTGTCCATTATGGCAAAACTGTATAAAGAAGCTGTGACCACTGAAGCCCACCCCTCCCTGAAGATGCCTCCTGATTAGAGCTTTGTACTGTGAATTAAGCCAAAGGGGACATGAAATAAGATAAAGGGGACGCCCTTTACCGTTGTTCAATTATCTCAGGTCTAGGGAGAAGTAAACAAGACTGAGGGAGAAGAATATATCCACAAGAAAGCCAAGCCCAACAGCTGTCCTGAAAATCAGGTCTGGATGGGTTCAAGGTGGTGGAGGCCATAACCCACAGGTTCATCTGCTGAGGCCAGGTTTGCAAAGACTTTCCCCGCAACCAAGTGTGGAGGAGAAGAGTTTTGGGTATGTGGTGTAACCTCTGCTCAGGGGCAGTGAACACCCATCCTCCCTTACACAAACTGGCTCAGCTGTGAAAACCTCCATCACAGGAAGGCCACATCCATGGGACATTCATGTGAGAGAGCAGCTTATACAGGTATGATAAACCATCAAAGACTCCCAAAGCGCTCCCCTGACTCATTCTTGAGGCCTTGTGCCAGAGCACTGCATGTGATGCAAAGTGATGTAACAGATCCAGAGTCTGTTGCAAGAGACTGTCAAACTAGCCCCCCTCCAGGGAAGGTACCTGGGTGTTCCCACTTGGCTTAAAACTATATTAATCCATGAGACTCTATGTTTTTTGGGGGACTCTCACTACCAAGAAGACCAGATGGAGAGGATAAATGGGACACTATTGGGATCCATGGAGTGGTGGTATTTTCTACTTTGTCTGTCTCTGTCACTCTATTTCTCTCACCATACCTCCTTTCTATTTCTTCCTCATTCTCTCTCTCTCTCTCTCTCTCCCATTTGCTGTTAAATAAAACCCATACTACTGACTTTAGCATATGGTCTCATTTGCACCTTAATTTGGGGAGAGGCATTACTCTAGAAATATTAATAACCAGACCGTAACACCATGTCAGTCAGCAGAGAGGGCCCAAACTCATTTCCTCACAGCCCTTCTGGGAAGGGAGACTTCCTTTACCAATGCTGCACAATGTCTATTACAGGGTCTATTTCAGGTTACAACTGCAGCACTTTGCCCCCCAAAATGAAGAGTAGGTACCGGTGCTGACTTGGAGGTGGAATAAATTCTTGCCCTTGTTTTCATAGCTTGCTGTGATTAAAATTCCTAATCAGTGTTTTTCCTGGCAATTTCCAATGTGTTTATTTAGGGAAAATCATTTAGACATAAAACATTGGTAGGAATCCTCCCACTCTATTACTTTCAATGATTTACTTTCCTAGCTAGATCTTCTTCCCTTTATTGCTCAGGTAAATTTCAAACAGCAGTTTTGGCCTGCATACAGCAGATAATGCATGTTGACTCCACTTCTAACAAATTAATGATGCATCTTTGGTAAGACACCATTTTCTGAATATTTGTTTTCTCAGAGGGATTGCATTCTTTCTGCTGACTTCAGCAGCCTTTGTTCAAAATCACCAACTACCACTATTATCGTCTAATAAACATGACATCTTTAAGTGAGGATTTGACCAATTCTAACAGACTTCTGTCAACACCCAACAGACTAAAAGAAACTCACGGAGATATGTGAGATGACAAAACATTTTAAATGTTAGTAATTTAGGACCTTAGAATGTCAGCTGCCAATGAAGAAAAGCAGCATATCTAAAAGGCTGCAGAAAAAAAGTGTGGATGGGGGAGGGAGAGCTTCGCAAATGATAACTTAGTGAACTAAATCCCAAACAGTATTTTAATTTTTTAATAGATTTGAAGCAGAGAAAAAAAATGTGTAAAATCTTCTTAATGAGCGTTTAAAAACAGAGTCCCCAAAGCAAGAACTTAATCGACAAGGGCAAGTCTCAGTGAGCCAAATCTTACTGACACCTTGCTGTCTCATAAATTGAGGTGACAAGCTGTCTGCCCCAGGGAGAACAGCAAGGCATGAGCTGATGAAAGCAGGGAGATATACCAGATATAACTACACCACCATATTCTAATCTCTTCTGCCAAATATCTCAGCTCCCTACCCCTTGGAATTGCAGAGGCGTCTCTAATTCACAGCCTGTTCAAATGCTACCCTTAATGCTTCTTTTGCCTTTGATTTTCAGGAGTTTATAGTAGCTCATACGGGTATGATAAGTTACTGACTCAAGTGAAGAGGTATTTGGGTGCCTTGCAACATAGATACATGCTGTAAAGAATCTTCCAAAGCACTTACACAGATATTTGCCAATGTCTGTTAGAAAGCATGATGCTTTTCATTATCTTGAGACCTATATATTCATTTAAAAATTTGGACTATATGCTTGCTGAGGTCACTAAACACCATTCACGGTGAGTTCTGTTTGAGGAATTACGTCTCAAGTGGGCTATGGTTTTTCTTTTTAGCTGCAATGATATGAGGGAACTGGATGCAATACTGAAATAGAAATGTTGATGAACCTCCTGGTGATAAGCCTTTTTGTCCAGCTGGTCATTTAGTCTCATTTCAAGTTGTTCTGCATATTCATTGAGCTTTCAAAAATAATACAAACAGGACATGTTTTGAAAATAAAGACATATACTCACCACAGTAGCCTTAAACCCACAAACCTCCTTGCAGCCTAGCATACCACTGGGCTGCAGAGCAATTGTAAATGGGAACCCCACCCAGGCATAAGTCTGAATTGTCTTCAGAGAATAAGCCTAAAACTCCGTTCATGCCCATTCCCCAGGGACTGGTGCTGCAAAGACTGTCAGCTAGTATAAAGGAGACAGTGAAATAGTTCAGGGAATTGGAACCATTAGTCACTAGACAACTGATTCAAAACCCCATGAAGATTCAGCAGAATGAAAGAATTAATAGCTTTCTCTTGAAAACTCTTTTTGACCACAGTTGTTTACAAAAGCAAACCTTCAAAGGCAAATATTGGACTATTTCATTTTTTTTTGATCCTTTATAAAAACGATTTATGATTTCAACTTCTATTTCAAATGCTTAAAAACACTCATTATGAAAATAAATATAGCTCAGCAGGAACTTCACACAATATGTTGATTACAATTCTATGGTATTTATTTAAGACTGAGAGAAATGTCCCTGGCATATTGCCAGTATCTTTCACTAGTGTCTACAGTCAGTACAGAGTCTGCATAACTGCAGAGGTTAAAAAGGCTAAATTTGGGTACATTTACTTGCTGCTTTAATTATTGAGGAGAAGACAGTTGGCCACCAGTGGCTGATAACATTCCTACTGTTAAAGGCCCTTTATCTCACACAGTAATGAGAGACTTAGCTTTTTACATAAATAATTATCTCTATATAATGCTAGGGTTTTTACATATGCCAAGTTTTGCATTAATTTTATTTAAAAACAAGTAACTATAATACCAATACAGACTGCCTATGCAAAGATGATAAATTACAAATTATTGATTATTAAATAGTACATGTGGAGGTGTTGAAAGTATTTATATTTATAATTAACAATAATCTGAAATAAAAAGAGATATATGACAACTCAAACCTATTGTATTTAAATTGTGGTTTTATGAGCTCCAGCTTTCATTAAATTATCCATATAAAAGCTTATAATTTGATATGACAATATTTAAACTTTTTAGCACATGATCAGTAAATTATGAATAATCAGTAAATTATTTTTGGTACCATCTTGCATTCTTTTTGTTCTATCTGATACAGTACATTTCTTGTGGCAAGTAACTGAAATTTTTCAACATTATGAGTTACAGTTCTCTTTTTCTATTGGTATGATGTTAATTGAATAGTCTGTGGATGTGCATAGCTAAGATGTTGTGGCAGATCATCACCTCTGTATTTTTAAATTTTTTTTAATCATCTCTGGTTTGGAGAGATTTGTAGAGTTTTACTGGGAAAAATAATTTAAATATGAGAAAATCTGATTTTTAATAGAATACACATTTTGACAATATTTTTATTTTTAATAATCATAAAATAACCTTTGAGTTTACTAGTATGATATCTAAGAGGTAATCTGGACTTCAGAATGTTGTGCTATAAGTTAAAGTATAATGATTGATGTGAATCTAATTTTCTGAAGTGTTGGGTCCCTAATCATACCAGCTCAGGTTAATCGGAGCAGACAAGCCATTGCTTTTCTGAAAAAAAAAAATCAATCTGTTATGCAGATGTGCATTTTTAAATGAACATCATAAAAACCACATAAAAGCTCAAGAATAAAAAAGAAATTAAACTAATTCTGTTAGTTAATTTGCAGCATGGACTTTTGCTGGTGCTAATAGGAGGAAAAAGGTTTTAGCATCAAACAGCATCAGGTCTTTGTTATTTATTTTAAATAACACCCTTATTAATAGCTGTAATGTTGCAGGTGAAATGAGTGAATGTATAAGCATCTGTGTAACACTGTGCAATAATAAAGTTGTAATAATTCTGTATGTGCTCACATGCTCAAAGTAAATACCACTGTCTTTGTCTGAAAGGCAGCATCGTTTCTAACATTTTGCTTTTGAATCCACATACACCCTTTCCCTTTCTTCATTTCTCACTCACTCTCTCTCTCGGGTGAAGGACATGAGAGCATGTATATTGCTGACAGGAAAATCTTCGCTTAATAGAAACAAACCAAGCTAAAGATTCCAGAGGAAGGATACCTCAACAGTGAAATCATATGCATTTGCTTTCTGTGCATTTTAGCACCAAAGAGAACAGTGGAGACAGCAACTGGAGTGTAGAAAAGAAACAGACCAAGAGTTTCTCGCGTGGAAAGATTGCATTAGCCCAGGGAACGATAATCTCCTGATACTGCTGAGCCACAGTGTAAAGAGGAAATGTAATTGAAACAAATGAGAGCAGGTGTATATTCCTCAATGACCTACTACCATGGTTCTCATTTCTTAACCTTTAAAGGCAAACATCTATTTGTTGGAAGACAAAAGAATGGTCTTGGTATAAGACAATACGACATACCTTAACACATAGTAAAATATGGTTTATGTTACAGAAAAATCTTCACACAGATGAATATGCACATATACAAAATCTGTCATTTTTAATTTTGTTTTCTTACATGAAAATGATGAAAAATTATAACAGAGCCAAAATGTTTCTATGCAGGGCTTTTAAAGAGAAGCAATCCTTCCAATTTTATAAGTGATATTACATGACCGCATAAAGAGTAACTGCAGACACACTTTATTCAGCATTACATTTTATTGTCATTGTGGGCGTTTTGCGACTGTAATTCTTAGGGTTCATCCCACTTCTAAGCAGCCATCTCCATGGCTCAATTCCACATTGCTCCATCCCAGGCCAGCAACCAGCAAGAAGAGGAACCAGGAAATCGGTCAGACCACTTTAAAATTTTTGCATGCCAAGATTATCCTATATAAAGATATTTATTCATGGATTGTGTGAGCTCTCTTACAGGAAAACCCCTTGAGTAGATGTAGTCAAAAGTGGGGCTGCTCCCCTCAAAAAGCAGCCAGGGCCTCCAAACTCCCTGCAATCTGAGCAGAAATGCATGCATAGAAGCCAGATGGACCTAAGTACAGTGTCAGAAAAGACCAAACTTTGAAAAGAATCCAAGGCAAAGTTATTACACTATATTAGAGTGAGTATTGGAGATAATCTCTATGGATATCCTGCAGAAAATAGTTTGATTGTCCCTCAGCTTTCCCTTTTCATTATGTTCAGTTCTAATAGCACTAACACTAGCTCATCTTGTGAGGAATTCAAATCAAATAGCTGTTATAAAAATAACAAATAGACAGAGGGTATTAACCTGAAACTTTTGACATCAACAGGCCTACGTGTATGCATGAGTATTGGGCACCACAGAATATTAACTAAATAATATTTAAACTATCATCAATATGTTACCCTAAGCAAAAGTCTATGTTACTGAATATTATTTAGACATAAATTTGTTTGCTTGATCTCCATATTATCCTATAATGACCCCTTTGAACTTATCTTCTCTCAGCACCATCTGGTACCAGAAAAAGTCAGTACATCTTACTTACATCTTAACATACATTTATACTTTTTCAAATTTCCATATGCAACTAACATTTTCCCTTGGTACCAGTGTCTGTGGTACCAGTCCACAGATAGGACTTGTTCATAATCAGGTCCTGTTCAAAAAGGAGGAAGTCTATAAGCTGGTGAATTTATTGATGTATTTGAATATTTGCCGATAGTTAATAAACATCTATTTACTGAAATTTAGGCAATATTTTAAATCATTAATTTAACTATGTATTATTCTAGAATACTAACCAGGAAACTATATCCATTCTACTAAAACTAAAAACGTTTCTAGTCCTCCTAGGACTGAAAATATGGTGTAAATATTTTCCAGTACAGTAACCTACCAATTTTGCCACCTTTCAATTACGGGTTTTACTTGTTTCACAACATGGAAATACTTGCTTCCCAGCAGGTTGTATTATTCAGCACAAGAAAAGATAGAAGAACATGACCAGAGCAACATGCTTACCTAAAGGCTGATCTTGTTCCCACTGAACGGCTTCACTAACTGCCAGGGAAGCAGAACTATCTTTTTGACTTTATTGTTCCTTTCAAAGCTGGAAAGAGAGCTCAGTAATTCCAGATATATCCACCTTTCCTAAGTCAGTCTTTTGTTCCAGTGTGTACCACAGCTACCTCATACACTATGGAAATTATAGAGCTTCTCTACTGGAATCAAACACAATTAAGAACAAAGGCTGTTTTCAAAGTGTTATGTTTTTAAAATAGCACTTTCAGGGTAATTAATAAAGCTGTGAATTAGCATCATTATTTCCCTCCTCAGGCCAAATTATACCCCAAAATAAATATATGCTGTTTTCAGTGAATTCCATAAACAATTTACATTTACAAACACACACACATTATTTAGTGTTTTAGTAAAGCAGTCTTGTGTCCTTCTCTATGCCTGATCTTACACCTAAATTCCAAGAGACACAGTTTTGTCAGCTTGTTGTATCTCTCCAAGACACTTAGTAGAAGACTAGCAATAAAATTGCCACCTCAGCTTTTCTCTTCATTCTGTTAATCCAGATATTTCAAAATTAGCATAGAATGGGAAAATAAAAAACTAAGAAAAAAAAAAAAACAGAAAAAAATGGAACAGTGGAAAATAGTCAGCTAAAACAGGCAAGGGGAAATTATGTTTAAAGGGAAAAAATATTTAAAAGGTTTAAAACCACTCTGCCTTACTTTATTCCTTTCTCTCTTACCTCAGTACTCATCCTCAGGTACAAGTGCGGTCTAAAGAGACCCATATTTATGTATTTAAAAGGTGGAATACACAAATTCTCACTCTTAGCTGTTGTAACACAGTAAAACCAAGCATTAATATCTCATGACTTTGGGTCATGTTGTATCCATGAACACAAAAGGATTATGTGCAGGAAGGAATTACCACCATCTCCCTTGGGAAGTCTGGGGGCACTTTTCTGTTGCATCTCTATGGAGTCTAACTGAACTGCCAATCCTGTCGTCAGTCCCACTCCCAAAACACCTGCCTGTCTGCAGGGGTATGTTCCTAAAAATTTTCTTGGATCTGACCTCGAGGCTGTGCAGCCATATGTGATGGAGCCAACAAAAACAAGGTTTGATTTTGTAGGGCGGTGTTCTGCTGTATGAGCTGAAGCCAGCTGACCCTGCAGCTGTGTGGCTGCAATTTCTGGTCAAGGGGAAGTGGACAAAGACAGACAGGGGAGAGGGACCACTGCTTTCAGAGCCAGTCCCTTTTGCTGTGAAATCTATGCTAAGATATAAGAGCTACCAGGGTGTGACATAGTGGCAGTACCCAAAGCTGGGACAGGTCTAGGTCTCTAGCCTCATGACGTAAGTGCTCAGAGAAGACACAACAGATGTGATGGTGAGAGGGTGAGAGGACCGGACCAAGTCATCTGTGTTTTAGGTACCTACGTCATTTGCTGAGTGCGGATGTGCCTAACATTTAAATGATTCCCTGGGCTGCAACCTTAAGAACTTCAAAGAGGAAAGGCTATGCTGGAAAGGAAGTCGAGAGAGCAAGACGCAGACAGAAATTACGATGCTGGGAGAAAAACAAACAACAACAACAACAACAACAACAAAAAACCCAAACCAAAAACAAACAACCAAAAAGAACCCCATAAAAAAACAAAACCACAACAAACCTTTCTATCCCTGATCTTCCTCCACAGGGGAAAAGAGGGAATAAACAATCCACATTTCCTGATTTACTGCCAGACATTGGCTTGGCTGTAATATTTAGCACTTACAACTTTGTGCTGCGATGGCTGTTGTGCCCAAACCTTTCAGAGCAGATAATGGATAGTAGGACTGACACAAGTGTGGTTTCCTCTGTTCTTTTTCTCTCCCTTTCCCCAAGCACCAGCATGAACAGCAAAGACAATTCAACCTGTATTGTTCATAGAATTAGCATACCCACTACATTTTTCTGCTCTAATTATCTGCTTTCTTTTCCTCTGCCTCTGATTCTCCTCCTCACCAGAGCAAGTATATTACCATGTACCACTTGCAATTGCTGGCACACAAAACACTAGCATACATGTCACAAAATTATATATTTACAGTATATGTCCCAGCTTTTTAGCATGGGTGGCAATGATGTACTTTAGCTACAATCGAGACCATCAACAGATTGTACTGCAATCTGTCATATATTCTCAGGAGGAAGAAATTGGCAACTGACTACACTGAAGAACAGTAATCAAGCATCTGGAATATTACAGTACAAGTAGATTTTATATGATCTGACTAGTTGAAGCAATTTGTAATAATGACTTTTTAAAAACGAGCTTGCCAAAAAGGCTGTGCGACAAGCTTAGGCTTCTATTGTCACCAGAATACTTAATACATGTGGCTCGCTGATCAATGATATCTCTCATCTATTTTACTAATGATGCTAAATTAAATTATTAAATTATTTGTACCTGAAATAGATGTATTTTAACAAGAGGAAAAAAAAAAAAAACAAGCAAAACTAACTCTTGGTGTTAATCAAAAGTAATACCCTGTTTTTATGGATGCCTAATGCTCTGGAAGAACTTTCAAAATGCTCAGTAAGCAAAAAACTCATGTCATTTTCTTGCATTTCATGCAAGTAAAACTTAACTGCTTTCTCTCATGTGAGGAAAATGATATATTGAACAACCTGACAAAAATAGAAAGGCTGCCAAAAAATAATCCAAGGGGGGAAAAAAAGTCCTCTGGTCTCTATCACTCTAAGATTGGACAATTACAACAACTCTTTTTGATCAAAGGAAACCAATAAGAAAAGAAGGAAAGGAACTCTGAATATGATGTTTAATTCTTGAAAGCTCAAGTTATTGATGTTCTGAAGTGAAACACTCAATATAGGACCATACACTGATAGGGATCCCAATCAATAAAACTGCTAAGGTACTACTAACATTGTATCTGTCAGTCACTCACATACAAAAAAAGAAAAAACAAACTTAAAGAGAATGATATGATTTTCTTTCAAGACAAATGTTTTAAAAGGGAGACAACATTAAATTCAGAAGTATGCTATAAAATTATTTTTAAATTAGTTATGTACAATTACTGTTCAGACAAACTTAAAATTATTCCTATCTTCTAATTCTGAAAATAGTATGCAAAATGGATACTTGAAACCAAAATTCTGGGGCAGTCCTCATAAAGAATATAGTTTACGATTAAGGTATTGGGTTAAGACAGAAGTCACTTCAAACCAGGAATACTTATGAAATATACAGCACAATGAATTAAATGGATTTATTAATTAAATTTAAAAATAAATTGAATTATTTATTGCTAAGTTTAAACCAGAATAGCAAAGCACAGACTTGCAGAGCCTTAAAGCCGTTTTCTGACCCAGTTCTTAGAACCAATGGCACCTGTGTAGCCAGAGGACTGGGAAAAGCAGTGGGTATGAGCTAAATAAAGGAATCAGAGTGGTCATTCACTGTTCTTTCTCTTCATCTTCTATTCTTCTTTCTGAGCCCAAATCAACTTCTTCAGAGAGTCAAGCTAATCCTAAACATGAAGATCTATGCTGGGCCACATTTTGCACAGGAGTAGAGAGCTGCTATACATGTCCTTCCCTTTGCTCCAACAAGTAGACTAAGCAATTAATAATAGAAAATAGAAAATAACTAAAGCTTCCCATCCTTTCTGTTGGCCATGCAAGGCTGAAGGAGAAAACTTACTAAGGGATGCTAATTTCCTTGTGTCCATACTTGGGAGTGGCAAACCTGGCAACAGACATACGTACACACACTCACTACCAGATTACAGGCCTTTAGTGTCTCGCAGGGTCAAGAAAAACACCATCTATAAGAGAATCTTCACTTAACTGATGACTGACTCCTTCATAGCTCACTATTGTAGGACACCAAGGAAAGCTGATGCGCCTCTAACCAGGAGCCTGCCTTACACCCAGCACCTACCCTCATACTGGATCTCCTGAATTCTCAGACGCTGTCACATCCATCTCACAACATCTGTTGATCTCTCTCAAAAAGTCACTGGATCAGTCTCATGAAAAGTTAGAGCTACAGGAACACTTTTGAAATCCTCACTTGCTTTTCTTGGAGCTGTCTTAGTGCTTATGAGGGGCTGCTAAAGATAGATGCAGCTTAAGAAGCACCATAGTTTTCAAGGGAAACCACTCATTTGAGTTTAGCCTAGATTAGATAAGAGTCACTAGATCCACTCTTATTGGCAGATGATCCCAAAGAGGAAATGGAAACCCTGAAAGACTTATGAATTATCAGGCTGAAGTTGGTAAGACTTCAGTCATAACACTGAGTGTAAGGGAAGAACAGAGCCTCAAAGGTGATGTGATGTAGAGGAGTGACATGAAAGTTCCTTTGTGTTCATACACACCCAGAGAAGGATCTTTTCAGAATGCCTGGAGTTATCTGGAGTATAGACTTCTGTGAAATAGGATTAAATTTACTTTTAGGACTCGTTTTGAACAAGGATAACATACTGGAGCAAGAAAAGTAGCAGTCCTTGGGACCTTTCATTTTAAGCCTAGTTTTTGCATATTAACATTGGCAGACAGCCTGACTAAGCTGCAGGTGCCTTCCTTCTGAACTTTCCTCCTCATGTTTGCTGAGTACCTGCTGTTTTGCTTAAAAGTATGTCACAGAGTTCAGACTCAGAACTACCTCCACTTATTGTGTCTTGGAGAGCTCACTGCTTGCAGATCTTTGGGACGCTTTGTGGAAGCTGAGGGAGGAGGAAAAGGTGAAGCAGCAGCACGTTAAGTTTGTGGAGACATAGAACAGTTATGTTGATGGAGAAAAGAGGGTCACCACAGCACATCCAGGGAGTCAAACTGTGCCTAATGGCTTCAAAGTGACTGGGTATGACTCCCAGTATGAACACAGACAATGTGGGCGATTCAAGGGGAAATGATGAGAAGGATGAGGCAGTGCCTAGGACATCAGCACCTGATGTGAGCACTACAGAGGAGGTTGGCCCCATGAAGAGGAATGAGGCATTGAAGTCCTGGCAGAGAGCAATTGCTTTAGCATCAGAACATCGAGCACTGCAGTAGCTCAATACTTTGTTGTTACAGTCTGGAAGGCTCTATCTGGGTAATCCCTGCTCTGCTCCCTGGCCAAGGAGGAAGCCCACCACATATGATCTCTGATAGATGCTTCTTGCCTGCTGTAAGGGAACATGGAAAAGTGTCTGTCATGTTGGGACATCCACAGAGCCATAGTTAATCCCAACATGCAGGTAAAAGAGCCTGACAGCTCCCGAAAAGAAAGAAATTCATAGAAGGAGCCTTAATAGCTGATTGAGGAGCAGAAACTCATAGAATACATCAAGATATCACCTCTCTATTCTAAACCATGACTGATAGGATGGTGTCAGTAATGTTGTACACAAGCAAATGTGCTGCTTTTGTGCTGCTGTTCTGTTTTTGAAGCATGAACAACCATAACCAGCTATTTGCATTTATTCAAACGGGTCTAAACAAAGACCACAAATACAGAACTGAAAGATCAAACATGGACCAAAAAAAGAAGGGGAAATCTTGAGGTGAAAGGTAAAAAAAAAAAAGAATATGTAGCATTTTCTCAGTATTGAGAACAGTACTAGAAGACTTAAACCTATTTTAAGACTAAGAAAAAAAAGACAAAAAAGGCTGCTGAGAGATAATGGAGCCGTATGAGGGTCTTCACAAATAAGAATGAGTAGCTATGGTTCTCCCTTTTGGGAGGAGGAGAAGAGGAGGAAAAGTAAAGACAGCTGGAGCTTAAAGAGCGTGAGAAAAAAAAAGAGGGAAAAATTCCTGAGCCAGCTTTCTGATTAGGGTGTTAATGCTGTGCTTCCTATGGTCTTGAAGAGATTTTAGTGGGCTGAAATGTTGATTCTGATTTTGCAAAGCAAGTACTTCCTGATGAGGTTTCTTGATGTCATTAGAAATTGGGTCACTAAAACATACCAAGTACTTTTAAAAACCAAATCTACATATTCATTTTTTTGGATTTTATGATATTTTATCATAGATTAAAATTAGTGTTGTTCAATTTTATTTGGAGGAAAGCTCACTGCTATTAATAAATTTCCATTGCTGAGTGCACTGGAACCAAGTGAAAATATTTTATCATACTTCAAAAATAATACAAATATTTCCCAAACTATTTCATTAGCATTTAGAGGAAAAAAGAACATAAATTCATTTTAGTTCATAGTTAGTTCCTTAATACTCTTTCAGTAAATGACCTCTAAAATATTTTCCATATATGATTTATTTCTTTACAATCTAAAATTTAACTGCTGTATAGTGTTTGTTATTAAATATTCACAAAGAAGGAGGAAGCTACTTTTTCAATGTGGAAGTTAGTAAAGTGTGAATATGGAAGACTCAGCTCTTTGAACGTGTTTGTTCTTTGAGTCTTTATGGGGGGGGACAGGAAAACCTGATAAAACATTGCTTAAGAAATTGACTGAGGAGTTCTAAATCTTGGTCATTTTATGATACACTTTTTCATTCAGAGCAAATCAAAAGCAGAATTGTTAACTTCTCTCACATGAGTTTTCAAAATTATTCTAGAAATGTGAGCTAAATGTGGATATTTTTCTATAGTTTTTTCTATTATGTGTGAGAGTACAGTAAAGTAGTAATAAAAGCTCTTTATTTATATAGTAGATCAAGAGTCTTGCTTACACAGGACATTTTCATCCTATTCCATTTTTAACACTTGCAAATATAATGCTGATTTTGCAGCTGATATAGCAAAGGACAAGCCATGTACAGCACCATGTCAGCTAGCTATACTTAAACTCATTGAGAATACAGCTTCAGTTTGAGGGTATGATATGATTACTATCAGAACCTGTCCTTTGCTACACAGCCTGAAAAATCCCACCAAGATCTGTTTGCTAACTCAAGCATTAAAAATTGTATTTAAGGATGATAATAACTCTTTTGAGCTGTATTTCTTTTACTCCAACAGGACTTTCTTCACCAGAATGAGTCATTGAGTTTCAAAACTGAGGCATTTTCTCATATTCTATTAAGAACTTTTGTGTAGTAAGATACCATCACAACTCTGATATGTGAACTTGTGTTGTTTTCACTTTAAATAAATTCCTTCACTTTGCTACAATAATTCTCTGTATTAATGAGAATCAAAAAATAGAGCTACCTTACTGGTCCTGTTTTATTTCATTGCCAGTTCCTCCCTCTCTTCTGAGTACATATTCCCACTAGCATCACTGAATGTGCAGTGAGACACCCAGTTCTAAAACTTAGTGTTCTGCAAGTCCTCCTGGCCTTTCACTTTTATTCTGCCTTCGTTTGCTGCCCTAGTATATTAGCCTGGGGAATCTGAGCCAAACTCTCTTCTTAGACACAGGAAGGTAAACCTGAAGCCACTGTGCTGCTAATGCTGGCTCACATTCGTGCCGTCCCCAGCTGCCCTGTCTCAGCTGGACATCACCCTGGAAGCAACAGGGGCTGGGGTCCTGCAGTGCAGGAGCCGGCAGTGACTCGCAGGGGCAGTCGCCCATGAGCAAAGCACCCGGATAACCTCGTTAGTAACTGTGAGTCACAGCAGAACTGCTTCAGGATGCCAGAGCAGCAGTGGGATCCATTTAGCTGCTGCAGTGCCTAAAACACTTAAACGATGAGAGAATTTACCCTTGGTCTTTCTGCAACTAAACCGTGGCTCCATCCTAAGAATAAAAGAACACAGCAAGTATCTGCAACAGTGGATCCCAAACACTTTAGCAACAGACCACTGCCTAAATAGTGTTAAGGACTGTCTTACATACTTTTCACATTCTATATTGAAAACACTACAGACGGTAAGGTTGCACAGCCAGTGGTTGCATTAGTGATCTGCAGAGAACACAGAAAACCCATACTAAATCCTACTCAAAACATGATAACAAAATGAAGCTTTCCAAGAAACAAAATATATCTATTAAAAGATGCCAAAATTAAACTGATAATTAAAATATTCTGCCTTATTTATGATACCAGAATACAAGCAATGTATGTATCAAATAGTTGTAGTTCTGTCCTTGTTGTAAAAAGAACCTTCAAAAGCAGCAATAGGAATCTTTCAGTTATATATATTTAATCAGAAAATGCCTATTCATTTGAATCAAGAAAGAACTAACCTTGGAAAACCTGTAAAATGACACACAAAGAGTTCAGAAAACAACAAAACATTTCATCATGGTGCTTTGAAATTTTAAAGTTACTTTTCCTGAAATAAAAATAAGTTTAGAAAATAATAAAACAAAATCTTAAAAAAAAAAACCCGCAGTCAAACAGAGAAGAAATATTTGAAGATAATAAGTAAACCATTTCAATTGACCTGAGCTGCTTATTTTCCTCATTTATGTTTGTGAAGATCCTTTGAGATTTTCATATTGTATTCCTTTCTTGAATAAAACACATTTCACACTCCAAAAAGTGCACCAAAAAAAAAAAAAAAAAAAAAA